>JABASH010003619.1:0-16011 GCA_019776445.1 Tomocerus maximus | reverse complement strand
AATGAGCTCGCAGAGGTAATAATATAAATATTTTTATGCAAATGCAATGAGAATGTTTATGCAATTCTGATTCTGAGTTCTGTTCCGGTTGCAAATTAAAAAATTTACAATTTAACTAAAATAATGCAAATAATAATGTATATGTTGTAAATATATTTATTTAATGATGCAATGAAAATGCAAGATTACAGTTGTGCGGTTATAATAATTATTAGAATTTGGATGTAACCTACACAGAAGCAAGAAGCATTTACAATATTACATCAGCAAGCAACTTCCACTTATTTCAATTTCAGTCATTGTTTTGTTAGATCGCAAATCGCAATTCCCATAGAATACAATAGATATTTTGAAATCCAATTTTACATGGAAATGGAATAAGTGCTTTATACTTTTGTTAATACATAGGTAATATGGTAATAATATGCAGAATTTTGGAGCCAGAGGAGGAAATTGTGAGGGAAAACGGAGGAAATTGCACTGTGAAGCAGTACCGGAAATAATTATTAAAAGTTTTAGAAAATCGGTACAAAATTCGCAGCTTGCTACCTAAGACCTAAACTGACTTAGTAAACTTAGTAAACACGTACTTATATATGATTTCCCCAAAAATTAATATTTTCCTTCTTATTCTACCAATATTATTATGTCTAGTTTTAAGAATGTACTTCAGAAGGCAAACTATTTATAAGATGGTAGAACATAAAACAAAGATAAAACTTTCGATAAGCATAATACTATTACGACAGCTAAAACAAATATTTATTTCAAACAAAAATACAAAGTACAGCTCAGTGAGTACAAATACTCAGCAAGGACTTTACGCTTACGCGCTTATTTACCCTTCCTTACTCATCACTGCCTAAAAACCTAACTATCTATTATAATAATTCTATTTCACTAATTTTCTAAAAAAAATAACAGAATAACACACGAGGGCACATCGAGACTTTTCCAGCAATAGGTAGGTTACATGATAGAGGGTAATTTTTTAATCTTAGGATAACAATATACACGCTACGGGGGCAGTCCTTCCCCTGCGACTCTTTATCCCTCCGAATATTCATCTCCTGCAACGTTTCTTTTCCTGCAGTGTTGTAGTGTTGTACTGTTTATTTGCTACAGATGCATACGAAGTGTGCATTTGTACTATAATCAATAATCATGAAATAATATTATATTATATTCCAATATTTTATTAACTGTCCACTCTAAAGAACTTAGCTAATTGTTAAGCTAACTGTTACGTGACAAATCAAATATTTAAATAGGCTACATATGACATAGATTTTAAATGCAGAATGTATTAGTAGATGGTTAGTTTGGTTTATAGTACACATGCACAAATGTAGTAAACACAGTAAACAGTATACATCTGTAGCGATAAACAGTACAACACGACAACACTGCAGGAGAAAAAACGACACAGGAGGTGAACTGTCGGGGGGATAATGTTAAATAATATATTTTTGATGGTTCACAGAGGTCAGAGGACGAACTGTCGCAGATTCATGCTACACCCATAGTAGCGAAATTATATAAAAGACGATTTTGGTATGTCACACACGGTATGTCGCCCATTTACTTCTTCTTGCTAATTCTCTTCATGGGAAGCCAACGCAAACAACCAACATCAACAGTTAATCGTGGCTTTTTCCATTCTGTTGTCCGTAAGTGCTCTTCAACCAATCTTGGAGTCACACAAATAACATGCTGCCCTTTCCAGTATTTCACCATATTAAGAGATTGAAGAGTCGAGATTATATCCGTTTGCGAAATTGAAGTCATTGTTGACAGGTCCTTTATGGAAAGTATTCCACGAAAATCACGCAATATTTCCAATAATACGTAGCTCCAGTAAGATCGGTAAGATAGCTTTCCTGTGTAACAAAAATCAACAAATGTTATACTGAATGTCAATTAGGAAAGGAAAAAATTGAAAGATCCATTGGAGGACTCCCAAGGAAAAATGTTTTGGTCTTCAATAGGACCAACTATACCAGGCAGGATTGAGGATTAAGCGATACCAATAGAATCAGTGGGATAGTATAAACAATAAATATCAATTTCTTTTAAAGATATTGCATTTGTACTGTAAAGAACTAAGGAGTGTAATAGTGTAGTTTGAAGTAATTCACACACACAGAGCAGACCCATTACAAGTTATCTTTGTGTCAATCAAAAAACAATACATACCGAGATCAGAAAGTGGTTTTTCTGGAGACCCAACAGTATTTTCTATCTTGGAAAGTTCATAGCTGAATGCAATTAACAGTTTCCCGTATCCTTTCCTTTGAAATGGTGGAAGAGTCAGAATGCACGCAACATTATTACCATCAGGACTGTCCTTCTCTTTAGAGAAGTAGCCAACAATGTGTGCTCCTTTCGTATCAACTTCGCACAAAATATAAAATAAAAATGGATCCACATCAAAATACAGTGTTTTGTGGTCCAAGAAAAGCTTCGCAAGCAAACAAAGATTTTGACAGTAAACTTTGTGGTTGCTTCCATCAACTTCCCAGATGGAAATTGTACCCTGAAAATGTGAATGCATTTTGATTACTGAAGTTCTCTTTTTTCATTATCATTGTAATCCAAATAATAATAAATCCTTTACCTTCCTGTATATTTCCTTAGCAGGGGGTTGCCTGTGAGTACAAGCACCCAAGTGATGACAAAAGCTTCTCTCCAGCCGCATATATTTCAAACAGTATTCACAAACCCATAACTTGCTGACTTTGCCATACTCCTCCGGATACGGAGAGAAATACCATGTATCGATTTCATATTTACCAAATTGGATTTTGTCAATATACTTCACCTGAAATGGGACAAAATATTTTCAATCTAAACTAGAATAATATCATACATAAGAAATAAGTAATATTATATGCATAAAACATTTCTACCCATTTGATTATATTATTATAATAGCATCCACCTATTAGAATCTCATTCACGACGGGAAAAAGCAAGGTAGTATATTCTAATATTCCGCTACAATTACAACGATAATAAATTATAATGATCAAGCCAACAAAAATACTCCAATTGGAAATATACCTTAGTGATAGCTTCATGTTCTCTTTCTAAAGCAGCTGTAGTAGGATCCATTTCATCAATGGCCTTTTGAACATGGTTAATTTCATCATGCTTTCTCTTTTGATTTCGGGTAACTTTTCTTGTTTCGGCGGATGATCCCAATGAAGTGGATACGGAACCAACTGAATCTTGCGAAGTGCTTGGTAAAGCAGCAGTTGTCGTGATAGGCAACTGAGATTGAACGTTAACTTGAACTGCAAACCTAGAGCTCATTACACGTTTTCGGGGGACCCATTCGTCTAACCTGCGATTATATCCTTCATAATGAACGTAATATTCACAATGATTTTCATGATTGACTCTAGGCCTCCTCTGGATAATTTCGGCTGGATCTGTCAAAAGTATCAAAAAATGATTTTAAATACCATTTGATTTCAACAAAATTCCAAGTATTGGGAGGGTACTACACACAGTCACAGTACTGACTTAAACGGGTCCACAGGCCTTCTTACTAGACAATCCCCTGTAATGTTGAATGGGGGCCAACTTCTGGTTTCTGGTAAAAAATAAAAGTATTGATTGGACATAACTACTTACACCATTGGCCATCCGTCCTACGAACCATGTAATGTTCGCCAATGTCCAAAGGATAATCGTCCTCTTTACTACACTCAACTTGTGAGCCTGAATCATCTGATTCTGTAGTAGCTATGTCATTTGCCATCATAATATCGTCATGATCATGATCGTCTTCGGAATCGGTGGAATCATCTTTATATAAGTTTTCTTTGTCTTCCCTCCCAGTACTTAACGTTTCATTGTCATCTCCGTCTATGTCCATGTTAAGGAACTCCTCCAGTCACCAGTGGGTGTCAGAAATGTATGCAAATTAGTGCAAATGTTGGAGGCCCCAGACTACTCAGGCCCCAGACTCCTCTGACAAATCTATACAAACAACAAAATGACAAAAATAATGTTCAGCTTCCAACAATTTACAGTTAATAAATAATTGTAGCCTGCTGGTCCAAACTTACAAGGAACTGTATAAGCAAAGGGAATAAAAAGTAAATTCGTGTAATAAATATATTTTAGTCTTCTAGGGATGGTCTATGAGATACGTTATCGGCTGCCGATCGTATTTCCCGCCAGCATTAAATTGTAGACGATGATTACATCTCTCATCTCATCTACTACGATATTCCTCGGCTCATCGAAAGCACCCGACACCCGAAGCCACCCCACCCGACGCCCGACGCGAAGCAACCCGACGCCCGACGCGAAGACACCCGATGCCCGACGTGAAGACACCCGACGAGAAGCCACCCGACGCCCGACGCGAAGACACCCGACCTCCGACGCGAACCCACCCGACGCCCGACGAGAAGCAACCGGCCTTTATTAAAAAGTGCGAATAACTCAAATAAAATGATAATTCCAAGCGATAAAAGTCATTTGTGAAAACAGTGTAGTTGTTTCAAACTACTGCAAATGGAATTTATGTTCTTCGTATCATGCTACCCAGCAATCTATACTATATTATAATTTCCGGGAGTATGTATGTATGTGTGTTTGTCCACCCCTCAATTAAAAGCAGTGAAACATATGTTGACACTTTGGAAGCAGTGATCCGCTATGTTGACACTTTGAAAGCAGTAATACGCTATGTTGACACTTTGGAAGCAGTGATACGCTATGTTGACACTTCAGAAGCAGTGATACGATATGTTGACAAGTTGCAGGCAGTGGAACGATATGTTGACATTTTACGAAGTAGTGGAACTCTATGCTTTAATAAAAGTTGCTTTGGAAATTTGCCTATAAGCTTTTTATAAAATTAACAATAAAGGCAATAAAGCAAATGAAAGTGTCAACATAGGTAAATGAAAGTGTCAACATAGGGAAATCAAAGTGTCAACCAAGATAAATCAAAGTGTCGACAAAATTAAATCAAAGTGTCAACAAAGGTAAATCAAAGGGTCATTACACTGTACACATAGCATTACACTGTTTCTAAAGTGGCAACATAGCTTTACACTACTTCTAAAGTGTCAACATGGCGTTACACTGCTTCTAAATAAAGTGACAAAATAGCCTTACACTGCTTCTAAAGTGTCAACATAGCTTTACAATGCTTCTAAAGAGTCAACATAACTTTCCAATGCTTCTAAGGTGTCAGCATAGCGTTCCAATGCTTCTAAAGTGTCAACATAACTTTCCAATGCTTCTAAATTGTCAACACAGCGTTCAAATGCTTTTAAAGTGTCACCATAGCGTTACACTGCTTTTGAAAGAGGGGTGGACACACACGCACAGACATAATCATAGATAAAGAAATACCTTATTACATGTTACACTAAAGGATAACAATCGAATTAACCGTTAATTAATTTCCAGCATATACAATTACTGGCTAGCATGGTACGAAGAACAGAAATGCCATTTTATCCTCAATGACTACTTTCTAAATTGCTGTTTTCACAAATGACTTTTATTGCTTGGAATTACCATTTTATTTGAGTTATTCGCACTTTTTAATAAAGGTCGGGCGTCGGGTTTCTTCTCGTCGGGTGGGTTCGCGTTGGCCATCGGGTGTCTTCGCGTCGGGGGTCGGGTGGCTTCTCGTCGGGCGACGGGTGGGGTGGCCTCGGGTGTCTTCGCGTCGGGTCGCTTCGAGTCTGGTGCTTTCGATGAGCCAAATTCCTCTATCCGACGCCTGACAGTATTGTAACCAACCAACGCACCCGACGCCTGACAGTATTGTAACCAACCAACGCACCCGACGCCTGACAGTATTGTAACCAACCAACGCACCCGACGCCTGACAGTATTGTAACCAACCATCGTACCCGACGCCTGACAGTAATAATCGACTACCATACCAAACGCCTGACAGTCAGAGTTCTAAATTTAGCCGGCTATTTTAACATTTAGCCACCCACCCGGGCAAAAGGGGTAAAAGGGCAAAAGTCAAAATCCAATTATATTTACCTGTTGTTAGTAGGTACTATAATTCCGTAGTGAAAAATCATGTATTACGTAGTACCATTCTTTAGCAGATAGTATTGAGGCGGCTACACCGGCTACGCGATGTCAGCAAGGGGTTAGTGTGCGCCATAAAAAATCCAAACAGAAGGTTTCTCTGCTATGAGGCTACTCAACATACAGTATCTACTACCCAGATCTTAGCCTTACCTTTACCAATATATTTCTATCTATGAACCTTTGAAACTTAAAACAGGCTTATGGTCCACATTTGAGTGTATTTTTCAGTTTTAATTATCATAAATTACGTTTGAAAATTGTTTTGTGATAATTTTACAATCTTATTTTTACTTTTACCCTTTTTGCACACCAGTCACCTCACAATTTGGGCACCCAATGGTCACCTGACCACTAACCAGTGGTTAGGCATCGAAAAATAATCCGTTAGGTGTCGTAACTGTGTTAATACAACAGTTCAACAGCACCACCCATCCATTTTCTCTGGTGGTTGGGTAAACTCTGCTGAAAGTAATTTAACCCACCACCGTACCTGACGCCTGAAAGTATTGTAACCGACAAGCTTACCCGACGACTTGCAGTATTGCAACGGACTAGCGTACCCGACACCTGAGTGGCAGTCCAGTCCTCCGTAGTTATCATTTGAGCTGACAAGTCATGTAACAGCTATGCTCCTAGCAAAATCTACAAATGATCTTTTGGGGAAGTGAGACAATAAGGATGACTTATTTCCCTTCCCCAAATGTTTATTTTAAGAATGAACATACTTAACTATCAAAATTGCTATTTAAGTAAAAACCAAGAATGTGTAAAGTCGGGAAATTGTTTTACCGGCGGAGTATGCAGCTAGTCCCGGATGAATCTACTCAATAAACGAACGGCAGGCCGTAACAGAAGCTCGCCCGAGTAAAGGGGGCCGTGTACACAGTTTAAGATCAAAACGAACGGCAAGCCATAACAGAAGCTCGCCCGAGTAAAAGGGGCCGTGTACACAGTTTAAGATCAAAACGAACGGCAAGCCATAACAGAAGCTCGCCCGAGTAAAGGTAATTGCATTTATACAATCCACATGAAAAATTTAAACATTTTCAATTTCAACCACCCATAGACATAGAAAGGTATTACAACTAGTTACATCCATTCAACCACCTTGCCCAGAACCCAGATTCCACTGTGCTCGGGTGTTTTATTGGAGATTGTGATATTTATTTTGGTTTCGGCTGCTATTGCTTGCGCAGCAAAACGGAAATGTGCAAAACTGGCGCCGATGTAAGCGTGGCCTCAATATGAGAACCGCACAATTTTGAAATTTATTTTCTATATCATAAATATACAGACATAATCAAGTAATATTATATAACACTTTACCCAACACTTTATAAATTATGTTATATTCATTTACATTAATTACTACTAAACGACAATTCATAATTCCTTGCTTTTTGTAACTCTGAAATATCTATTTCATTAACCTTTAATAATTTACTTTTGTATGAATTATTGACATTCTGAAAGCGCATAAAAATGAAAATTGGTTCGCCCATGTCGTGCTGGTGTAATTGCTAGTTTTGTAAGTTTTAATGATCAATAGTTGTAGTTCACAGTGTTCCTTCAATCGTCGGCAAAACTCGCATTCAGTTGTCGTCACTACTATATTTCAGGTATGTTAAACCCCTTGACATGTCTCACAATCATTTGTTTTGTTATTTATAAGCTGTAGTTTCATTTAAAGTTTCAGACTGATGACTGAGGTTTGGGACTTGGACAAAATCTCAACCTATTAAGCGTATGAACCTAAGTGGTCACCACACCTTGTCAATTATTAGCTATTTTCTATTGCCATTTCACATTTTTCACAGTTGAATCCGTTTCCTAATATTTAATAGTTTGACATGATGGGTGTGGATTAGCGGTTTAAGTTGGAACGAGCCAGAAGGCACGACAAAAAATATTTGTTTCTATTTTTACGTAGTATAACAACAAATAAACCAGCTAGTAAATGATTTGTCTTGCTATTACTGTCTGTCAATATTGAAAAAATAGCAGTAAAATATATTTGTCTTGATACCTAATTAAATCTTCCGATATGAGGGTGGTGGGTGTGGGTGGGTGTATCTTCTGTTAAACTTCTGTAAATGTTATATGAATGAATAAGGTTTGCGACTTATTATTATCTATTGTCCATTATTTCAGATTTTAGTCTCAAGTTGATACTGAAGACGATTTCGAGTTTTCAAAATGTCACTTCCTAGGCACAGATCGTTTGTAAATAGCAGAGACACCAACGCAATTCCAATCGGGGATATACAATCTGCAATTCAAGATATTGATTGTTTGCCAGGAAGTTCCATGTTGAGCGCTAAGGAAGTAGATGAAATCATGCAATCTACTGCGAAGATTGTTGGAGATACTAATGTAGAATGGATCAAAAGACTGAATATGGTACTTTGCTAAATATAACTTATGGCACAATAATATATCAGATAACAATAGAAATCCTATAACTGTAAAAATGGTTTCTTATAGCTCAAAACTTTTCGAAGTTTGTGCTCAGACCCTACTCACCATACGCAAATCGTGGCATATCTAAGGCACTTGATGCCTCCTCTTCAGGGTGCTGTAAAAGATTTGAGATCACAAGTGTGCCGTGAAGCATGTATTACTGTGGCCCACCTAGCACAACAATTGGGCCTAAAAGCTGAATTTTTTGCTGAGCCATTAATGCCATCGTTGTTTTCCCTCCTTGTCGCAAATGCCAAAGTTGTGTCGATAACGGGAGGCTCTACTATAGTTCTAGTTTATGAATCAATCCCGTCATGGAGGCTTCTACCTCCCTTACAAGTTCAGATGCAATCAAAATCGAAAGAAGTTCGGAGGGCAGTCTGTACGGTTCTAAAAATGGTTTTATCGAAGTGGAATTCAACTGTTATACAGAAACATGGCAATTTGTTTCACGATATCATGAAGAAGGTAAAATAATCCAAATATTTTCAGCAAATATTTTTTTTTGATTTTTATGTTGGTTTTCACAGTTATGTTTAATTTAACTACCAATTGTATCTCAGGGGTTGACAGACGCTGATGCTGAAGCTAGAAATTCAGCAAGAGAAGGGTTTCCTGCATTTCAAAGAGTGTTTCCGGGTCTAGCCTCCTCAATTTTAGATTCACTGGATCCGCTTCAGAAACGTAACCTTCAGTCAGTATTAAATCAACAGTCAAATAACGCTCCAACTCCGATGACATTGCAGAGAACCAATGGTGCTTCACATACTGGATCTCTTTCCAGACAAGGTAATTATTGCATTTAAGAAGAGGCTTTACTGGAAGTAATAGTACGGTTATTAGTTGTGGTCAAGAAATGAATGGGATTTATTACATATTACATTTATTTTTTCTCGTAGGTTCTATCAAGAAAACCAATATACCGGTATTGGCATCTCGCACTCCAGTAAAAACAACTACGAGCGGTCGTTCTGCCTCTGCAATCGATTTACAAGCTGTTAATAGAGCGAAACAACATCACACTGTCACAAGCAGGTACTAATCACGCTCAACGATTAATTAATTTAAATAGATTAGTAGGTCCTAATTGTGAATAACTAAAACAACTAATTCTCAATTTTTTTTCTTAATGAATAGGTCACCCCTGAAATACATAGGTAGGACAAATTCTATGGCTTCGCCAGCAACGACAATGGTGACCCATTCTTCTGGTTATAATACAACATCCTCGGCGACATCCACCCAATCATCAGCAACGAAACCAACTAATGACCGATCGCGCACAAGGAGTAGAATATCAAGATTATCGCAATCGCAACGTATGCAAAATAAATTAGACTGCATTACATTGATAATCTTTACAAACATCTATTTCTGCTCAATACTGTATGCTCTGTATTTTATATATTTTGTTGTTGCAGCGGGAAGTCGAAGTAATTCCCCTTCTTCTAAATATGCTTATGCTACGTATTCTTCACCATATTCTCAAGGAGCACACGACAATTTTCCATCATTAACTTCCCCTCCTGGAAGTAGAGGAGTACGAAGATTTTCGGCAACGTCTTCGGCGTCTAGCAGCCGTGATACTTCTCCCCAAGGTAGAATAATAGGGTCTAAGTTACGTTCAAGATCAGTCTCTCAGTCTCCACAAGTATTGACATCTCATAACAGGTGAGGCGCAGTTAAAGTCAATTCTTAAAATCAATTGGTCTTCATTATATTGTAAGAGCAACTTAAAAATATCACATACTACAATTATGTGATAATAAATGCTAGTAAAATGTATTTGTCTGTAGTTCTACTGCAAAGATGCTGTTAGCGTCAAGGGAAGCAGAATCAGTGTTGGCCGATGCTTTGAAAAGAGATATTTCCGAAATAGATTACGGCGGAAATCATAGTGATAGTGAAGACTCTCTCACTTCTCATCGTTCGCTAATATCAGATACATTCTCACCTCCTAGTTCCAGTCGACATTTCTTCCAAGAGGTAACAGGATTTTCTAAAGATTAAATCTACCATTACCAATACGTAATACGCCGCATTATGGTAATAAGTACTATTTGCAGTAAGCGAAAGTTACACGAGAGATAAATCGATAAGTAGGGCAAGCGAATGAATGTACACTTAAACTTGTACCTGCCTAGTACCTACATCAATTACACCATGTATCAGTCAATAAAACGTTGAATTGGATTTGATAGTTATGTCGCGTGCAGTTTTAAGTATCGTAGCTGTAGTTTCATGAGCATTTTAACTTGGGTACTCTAAGCTCTAGAGAAAACCGTCTAGCCGGATTCTCTTACTCCGGCGAGACGAGTTATTTATTATGGAAGAGTTTCTTTTCTTACTGTAAGTAGTTTACACAATGGCATTTTTCGATAGCTTTTGAATTTCAGGGGAAATAAATAATTTGGTATTTGATAGTTTATACTTATTTAGATAAAGAAAAGTTGGGTTAAATAATAGAGGCTACAATATTAAATAATTGTGGAACTGTAATATTAGTATTATTTTTTGTCATCAATTATTATTACGTTGCGATTCTTCGCGACTATGCAATTACTCCTAACAGTCCGTCCGTCTCTGGTCAAGATAACTTTAGAACTGACACAGATAATTATTGTTAGGGTCAAAACAAAGGGTATGTTCGAAAATGGTCAAAATCGGTCACTCCCCCTGACTGGGGGAGGGGGTCAAAAACTATAAATCTACGTAACCTTAGTTCTGTTCTTCCTAGAGAGTTGTGATTTAGCTCATTCAAAAGCTAACAGCCTCCTTAACACTTCTACATAGGTCAATGCAAGGTAGAGATCACGGGTCAAAAGTTATTGGCACCAGGATCTACTTTCTTAATTCCGTTACAATGGTTTATTATATTATTATTCGCTATATACCTACACTGCGAAAAACAATATAAAACTTTCAATCTAAGATGCTACTACGATGACTTATATTATAAGGATAGTTATAAAATACGTTAACGATAATAGTGGGCCTAAGTATCTTTCCGTCATTCCATCAATAAGAACTTCGCATTAATTATAGTTAAATTGACAGTATTGATGAATGAAGTTCTAAACCTTCCACCCACTTATCAATTTTTTCTTTCAATGCTTGTCAGCTGATATTTTGATATCTCAATTTCTATTATTGTCAATGTACAATTAGACAATACGGTAGATATTATGCAATATGGACAATACTTAAGCTTTGACATGTATTTTTGTTTCAGGATAATGTTGAAGAACTGTTAAATAAATGTGGAAGTGCGAAGTGGTCAGAAAGAAAAGAAGGGTTGTTAGGCTTGCAGACATATTTACAACGTTACGGATCCATTCCTCCTCAGCACTTTAATCGAATCGGTAAGCTTTTTATAACAAGATTTATAGATATTCTTGGGATTGGGATATGATAAAGTGATGATAAATACAACGTCTATAATTGATTTGACAGGTCAAACATTTTGTCGAATATTTATGGACGCTCACACAAAGGTTCTTAGCCTCTTTTTGGACGTCCTTCATGGTGTGTTGTACCGACATGCTAAGGATTTAGTCGATTTTACCACTATCCTTCTGAATCGTGTCTTAACTAAACTTGGGTCGGACCTACTTACATCAGTTCATAGCAAATTAATGAAAACTCTAGAAATCATCATGTAAGACGTGTAATCCTACTTTTGGTTTTCATAAGCTAACCTTTTCTTTAGTAGGCTGCTGGTAAGATAATACAGTGAATCACTGGAGAGAAATCAACCATTATATATTATTAGTAGTATTAGCCAAGAATGTAGGTAAGCAAATTGGGGGATATCATTACATTTAAAGCAATTGATTTTTATTGCAATTGGCTATTTATACAAAGATAATGTTTATAGGACTATCGTATTTACCCAAGTATTTACCAATGAAATTTTTAAGAGATCATTTTATTTAGCCCCAGGACTAGGATCTAGTGGTTAGGTTATTTTAATTTTATACTATTGGATACAATAATTTTAATCATCAGTTAGCTCGCAGCTCTAGACTATCAACTCAAAGCCTTACTACAAGATAATAGACAGAAAAGCGAAACTCAGACATATTTATGTGATGATTAATTATTAGTAAAATACCACTATCAAATTAGATAGCTAAGTCAGTTAATCAACTACAAGCCTAAGTTGGCAACTCGATATTATTTGCAATAGTCAAGTCAGGCAGGATAAAGCAATGCTTTCTGTTATGCTTTGATAGGGAAGAGATGCCCGCTGATCTGCAATTCTCGGCCGTGGCCCATTACCTTTGTGACCCAACGCAAACACCTAATTCCCGGTCAAGAGTTGCTGCACTATGCCACCTGTACAATCTTTCTGCCATTTCCATAGCTGTAAAACTCGAAGAGCTACAACAACTTGTGGACAAAATTTTAGGTTAGAAATTAGAATACATATTAAATATGAAGCTGTCCCTTTATTTGGATTTTTAAATGCATGCATGTGTTTTGTTAATTTAATTCTTCAGATTGGTGCGGCGATATGAGATCCCATGAACTCAGAAGAATGTCCTCTAAAGTCTTTTACGCTTTATTCGATATGGCTGCGCCGCAAATGACGCTTGTCCTTAGTCAGATGTCTCCAAACAAACAAGATCAAGCCAAAACAATTCTTAAGCATCATGTCGTACAAGAAGCATCCGCCAAGGAAAATATTTCGTGTCAAGATCAAGTGGACACAGGAATGGGATGGAGGTTAGCTTTTTATTTTAATCCAATAAACTTGCAAAATATAGCGACGATTTTTAGCGTAACGAACGCGAAACGGCCACCATCGTGGAATTGCTTATTCATTATTTGTAGGAGCCCTTTTAAAAGTTTGTGAACAATTTTCATTGCCGTTTTAGTTTTTGTAATTTTGCATCGAAACATTTGATTATTATTGTGTACTGCTGTAACTGTAACATCCATTTCACGAGTAGTTACGTCAATTGTGGCTGTGAAAGTTCCTTTTAAAACTTCCTTTTATTGCATGTCCTTTTATTTTGTTCCTTTCAAATATTCTCTTTTGATAACCTGATTAATCTATAAATATAAATAATTTAATTTTGATAGTGAGAAGTATTGGGAGTGTTTTTGCAACAATGGGTTTTCAATGGTTTCTTTATTGGTATTTTTTCAGTTCGATAAACAGTGGAATTCAATCGTTAAGAGTTTCACATACCACTGAAATGAATCTTGTAACGATCGTTACACAACTAGCCGTTTCTCCTGCTGATAAAAAAGGTCCGCTTGTGTCTCAGTTACAGCAAGCTTTGAAGGATGCTAGTGATGAAAAGTTGATAGAACATTACAAGTAAATCGATATAAATAACTCAATGAAACTTAATTATTTTGTTTTGAATACTGTATTCATCATAGAAAATTATCTAATTATCTATACAGAGAAATTCTAAAAGTCGTCGTAGACGCTCTCAATGACGTATCAAAACCCGCAGAGAAAGCATCATGTTTTTACTGCATGGAAGAAATGTGTAGTCGTTCGACACTTGCTCCATATCTATCAAACTACGCTGAGCTTTTTATTGTACGTGTCACAGACGTACAAATGCCGCAAATGCCTCGTGAAGTTACTAAAGCTGCAGAAAATTGTGGAATGTCGTTGGCATCCAGGTTCCCACCAGACATTTTGGTCAGGGCTTTGTGCCCAATAGTTCATAACCGAGAATTTCCTGTAAATCAGGTAATGGTAATTGTAAGATATAATTAAAATACATCATTGGAGATATTCTATGAGTGAAACTTATTGCATTTAGAATGGTTTTTTGTTGATTTAGATGGCTATAAAGATGCTACAACGACTTTGCGACTCTTGTGAGATAACTAAACTGCGAGCTTTAGTTCCCGATATAATTGTAACACTAATAGGAGCATATGATCATCCAGACTCAGCTGTAAGAAAAGCTGCTGTTTTCGCTATTGTTGCCATTCATTTAAGGTAAACTGAAAGAACATTTTAAGTTGACTTACGGGGTATTTCTGAACAATGATTAATTCATGGACTAACTATTTATTGGATAGAAATAAATAGGTGTAGGCAATAACTAAAAACTAAAGTTAAATGTTCAATTTAATATATTATCATGCTTTCTTTCGATCTAAATAACAAGTATCTTAATTTACATAATTGTGTCGACCTTGACTTGAATATTTAAAGATGGCTAAACACAAAAGTTGCCACAAAAGGTCAGCTATTTAAAATTAAAGTTAATTGTCACAGTCTGATGACTGTTTTTATTTTAATTGCAACTAATTGTCAGGCTGTGAAAACATGAAATGACACTAACTGAAATACTTCCAATATTAAGCCATAGTCAGAAAACGTCTAAACATTTTTATGAGTACATAGTCCTACTTAAGCTTTTTTATCAAAATGTTATTCTAATGGATAATCGTTTCAAGATACCCTGAATTGTATAGCATACTGTCATATTGTGCAAAATGTAGAATGATATTTGTGTGTTATAGACTTGGACCCGAATTACAACCACATTTAAACACCTTAAGTGGATCTAAATTAAAATTGCTTCAGCTTTATATTCAGCGAGCACAGCAAAGTGGTTCAGAAAATAGCTGATTATTCATTATTATTATATTAACTGTTGATGATTGACGAAATCAATGCCTTTTTTCTTACTCATCTTCTGATTCTTTTGTTGTGACAAGTACGAACGTATAATTGTTAACTTTATCATAACTATACTGTAGTTAGCTGTTAAATTTTTAAAAACGATGATGATGTGAAGTAAAAAAAATGCCTCTATTAAAATTAAATCCGCCAATCTATCTAATATTTCGTGTTTTATTATTTAACGTGGGCGTATTCCTAGCAACTGCCAGCTACTCTAATGTGCACTGACTATCACATTTCCCATTAGATTTTTTTAGAAAATTCGCTAAGGATCTGAAACGACTGGACTTTTTGGTATATAGTAAATTCATAATAGTTAGATCCAATCCTTATCTGAAAAACCTTTTAGCCATTTTTGCATTTTCATCTTTGATTGGAAGATATTACATTTACAACGAGAATATGGGTAAATAGGGTTTTCCCTCTAACATACATACAAGCTCAATCATTATTAATCGGTTTTCACGGGGAAATCAGTAAATATTCCTCTGAGTGCTAAAGAGTGACTGACTGAATCAGTAAACCCGTAAAACTTAATCGTTATACTAATAATAACTATGTATGTGGGATTGTGTAACTGAATAAAAATAATAGGTAGTGTTATAATATTCAACGCACGGGCTCTAAAGACTCACCTTTTGAGGTTGTATTCCTAATTTTTAAGAGTGAGACGTATACTGTTACATAGTAACCAAGAAGCATGAACTGTTGTCATGGTATCTTTATTGTTCTGCGGGATAAGGAGAGTCCACTAGCCTGTTTTCCTATACCAATTTCTGAGGATTTATAAGGGACTTTTTCAG
>JABASH010003618.1:0-16016 GCA_019776445.1 Tomocerus maximus | reverse complement strand
GGATTTTATGGTTTAAATTATGAATATCTCAGTAAATTTATTTAAATAGGTGAACTAAATAATTTTTATAAGATTCTGCATATTGAATTATATCAGAAAAGGGTTTCATTGAACCACATTTGACAAATATTGACGATTTGGGATGCATATGAAAATCCTGAGTTTTCAAACAAACCGGTGTGTTTTAGAACAAACCAAGTTTCAATACAAACTGTAACATACACCATTCATACGAAATATGTGCAATATCAATTTTTAATTTTGCTTTTAATTGTAACTGATGTGTTCAATTTATAGGAATGCTAATGGGAGTAGCTATACGTACAGGAAGTCCATTGAGCTTAAATCTTGCTGAACCGGTATGGAAACAGTTGGCTGGAATGCCATTGACTGCCTCAGATTTAACAGAAGTTGATAGAGACTATCTTCCAGGTGGGATATTTTATCTTTAAAATCAATAAGCTTCGTCACTAGTTTTCCAATTTTTGTCATCAGCTCTATTTGTATGCATTGCGTTTAATTTGCTTATTATTCTATTATTAATTTCATTCCACAGTAAATATTATTCATTATTTTATATCACATAAATCAAGGGAATTAAATGAGACTATAGTTGCTGCGGAACAGAGTATATGTGTTACTTAATAAGTGTGGCATTTAGACTTGATTCGTAGGATAGGATTTAATGTTAATGAATGTGTGGTTTACAGGATTACTTTACATAAGAGATTTTGATGGAGATGAGAAAACACTGCAGTACCTGGATATGCCATTTTCCACACCTTCTGCCGCCGGCCATGAAGTTCATTTGTCAACTCAGTACAAAAGAATAACTTTAGAAAATCGTCATGAGTATTTCAAACTGGCGTTGAATTACAGGTGAACTAACTAAAACTACGTACATGGTGGTTTATTAATAAAATTATTAAATTGTCGTAGTATTTAATATATTATCTTGTGTCACCCTGAATTACCTTTTCGCTAAAATTCTGTTTTGTCGTCCAGATTGCACGAGTTTGATGAAGCAGTTGCTGCCGTAAGGGAAGGAATGGCCAGGGTGGTTCCCGTGCCCCTTCTGTCATTATTCACGGGTTATGAGTTGGAAACAATGGTTTGTGGCTCACCGGACATTCCTTTAGGTCTTCTGAAATCAGTGGCGACGTACAAGGGCATCGACCCGACGGCCCCTCTTATACAGTGGTTTTGGGAAGTTATGGAAGAATTTACTAATCAAGAGAGATCTCTGTTTCTAAGATTTGTGTGGGGACGTACTCGCTTACCAAGAACAATTGCTGATTTCAGAGGAAGAGACTTTGTTATTCAAGTACAAAATCATTTTTAATATTTGAATACTGTTAAAATGATATAGTATTAAAATTAATTACTTAGCAAAGCAAAATAGGAAATTAAATAATAATTATTTCTTTCGTTGTTTCAGATTATGGACAAATACAATCCTCCAGATCACTTTTTGCCAGAAAGTTATACTTGTTTCTTCCTGTTGAAAATGCCTCGATATTCATGCAAGGTAACTTGGATAATAGTATGTAGTGCTTAATTTACTGTATAAATATTTCAGAATGGTGTCTAAACTTTTCCCATTTTGACATTTTGAACAGTATGTTTTGAGAGATAAGGTAAAATACGCAATTCACTTCTGCAAGTCCATCGACACGGACGAATATGCCCGAGTTGCCATTCCAGGGAGCGCCGCTGCCGCCGATGTGACGTCAGACGAAGAAGATGATCTCCAAAGTGTTGCTAGTGACGGGCCCATCATTCTCGATTATCCCTCTCCGACTGGTTCTTTAAATTAAAACTGGGAAGAGTAGGAGTTGGACAATGCTCGGAGGTTCACTTTGAGAATGTAGTAGGAGTTTTCTTTGATATTTATTCCATGCACTATGCACTTTATTATAAAGGACTAAACATTCGCGCTGAACGTGAACTGAACTCGCTGAATTTGGCAATAAAAAAGCCTACCGTACCAATTGATACTAATTAAGATAATTGTAAGTAGAGATAAATATTTTCAGAAAAATCGTTAGTTGCTGCTTGGATTGACAAATGACAAAAATCGACACAAAAGGAAAACTCCATGGAATTGTGGAATGTATATCTACAAATGTACATGCCTTGCCCATCCCACCTACACCCAAGTCGTCCTAATCACCGTTTCTGTCCTGTTACGTCTTTTTAAATTCACAGAAACTAATTATGTAAGCCGTTCAAATTCTTACGAATCGTAATGCCTAAACTGTTTGCTACATTATCTCTTGTGTTGTTATTTATATATAAAGTCGCGGAAGGGAAATAGCTACCTCATGAACACATAGTGTAACTTTAATGTGAAATCGTATTACCTTGGAATGTATTTAAGTAAGTATGAACGTCAACAGTGAATGCATTTATTTGCCATGAGTCCCTCATATTGATATTATATCTTTGTTATAATTTATTGTGTTATGTTACTATTGTTTGTTTTTGTGTCGCAATAGGTTGGTATTTTCGGTTTACTAGACTCCTAAAATATTTATTGAACGTAAATTTGAAATGCCTTCTCACAGTCTCGCTCCTGTCTATTATTTGTTGTTATTGCCTATTTCTATTTATTATCCCTTAGCCAGTGTACCTGTCTACATTTACTTTACTCATTAATTAGCATAGTAACTGGAATGCGTAGGATGTGAAGGATCACGTAACTAAAAATGGCCAGAAACCTTTTTTCCCATTGAAAAATCATTAATGACTTTCCACGATTTGCTCATTATTTTTGCATTGAATAAAATTTTATAAAAATTTTCCACCAATCACTGAGTTGATTTAGGTAAACAGGAGCCTTCCTTATATCTGTCGAAGGCCAAGCCTCCGTATTCCTAAAATACTGCGTGTACTTAAGCATTTATAATTGTACACAGAAATAAATAGAAACCAGAATATGCATTATTATACTATTAAATATAAAATACTTACCTATGTAATTAAGAATAACCATTTGCTAGATAATATTACATAAGTACCAAGTAAAGATTACATTCAACTTGTAAGCTACGCTAATCCACGCAACTAAACCAACGATGATATTTTGTATGCATTTACGACAATATTAATCTGTCACCTTGCCATTAATTAAAGTTGTTACCTTATCAGTACATAACATACTTACTACTTTTAACTGTAGTGTGAAATGCAGACCTAAATCTATTCACTACCTCCTGACGTATAATATTACATTATCTATTAGCTATATACTAAAAGCATTTTTTACAATTATAGTTTGGTAATTGTTGGCATTGTCCACTGAAGACGTAAATCCACCAAAATTTAGTAGAAACCAAGACCTAAAGATAAAATTCGGTGTTGGGGCACTTGCTCGTGTCTTACGTCTTATAGCGGCTACCTATACGATAATTGTACAATATATGTAACCACAAACAAGATCTAGTTAATATAAACAAAGAATGAATTTTTTAAAATAACATTTAATCAGTAGTTTAGTGTAGCACATGCTGCATGTAGTTTTCTCTTTTCAAAACTCGTAGAAATATCCTGTAGAAAAGTGTACGAGAAATGTAGACGTGATTTGCGGTTAAGTAATATGCAGTGAATAACTGGATATTAATAAATTAGTACTTGTACACAAAATACGTAATCTTATATTGTTAGTAGGTCAATACTTAAGTATGCTAAAGAAATGTAATGAGTCAATTGAAATGCCCAACAGTGAACCAAATTTGAAATAGCATTATACATATATATGACATGATATAACTTTTAACTGGAATTGTGCTTAATGCTTCTGGGACTGATTGACTGATATTTGAAAGGTGTATGTTCATAGTATATAACTAAATAAATTAACTATGTATTTCTATATGATACATTATGTTTCCAGTGATCTGGAAACAAACGACACATTGCCCAAAAATAAGTTTAGTCTGTACTTTCAGCAAAAGCATAGAAAATCAGTAGTTTTAAGAGCTTAAACGCAATGTCGATATAATAAAAATTAGATAGATATTAAATTTTCACTTACTAATAACTATTAGAGGCACTGTACTACAAATCGAGTAAAGCCGATTAATTATAGAATCTTGTGTGTGATTGTCATTTCACAATATATAGTCACTAAGATTTGTCTTTAAGTTTGGTCGGTTAGCTACTTGGGAATGGATTAAAAGTTAAATTGTGAATTATTAAAACAGTTTACATTTACTTGTAATTGTATGAATTTCTACTGTCAGTATGCACTTGCATTTAGTTTATATATGATTAGTTCAGATGATATCTGTATTTTTAGTTTTTTTCTCGCTATCAAATATTTAATTCGTATTGCTACTGAAAATGCAAACTTTTATAGTGCTAAGAATTTATGTACAATTTGTTATCCAGGGCACTATAGTTGAAATGCCATTTATGAAGACACAATTTCAGTTCTTTAGACATTATGGGCAACAGTGAACATGTGTAGTGATATTATAATATTGTATTCCTTCTTAATTTGATTTTTTGTATTCGCAGATCTGAGTAAGATAATTGACTGTTTCTAATTCATTTTTTGTCATGGTGCTCTTTGGTAGTTTTAATTGAATTCGTTTCTATTTTAGATATTTTGACGCAGTTTTCTAGTTTTATTGTATATAACATTGTAACACGTATTAATGTGAACCGTAGATATATCGTTTCGTATATGTAAAACAACACAATGCATAAAAACGTTTGTGATGACTGTAACTCAACGATAAAATAATAAAGCAATTTAATTTGGAATTGAAATGTTTTAAATGTAGTAAGAATTTATATGTTGCGTTGAAGGATTTATCGACTCAATTAATTCCGTTAATATAAATTTATTAAATTCAATTAGGTTGATATTCTGCATCAAATTTATAAAGCATCAAAGTACTCTTGCACAAAGGAAATGTGCACAAACCTATGTATTAGTAACCCCTTTAAATGTAACTAATCGTTACTGTTGAGACTCTATAGAAACTTTATGATAAAAATTAGCTAAAAGTTACAAAAGTCTTTAATCGGTGAACATACGTTAAACTGCCACAACAAGGTGAATATTAAATGCTTCTATTAGTAAAAAATAGAATAGTGAGCTGACCGACAACGAATATATAATCTGCTGAATTGGAATGTGACATATATTATAACATGTACTTATAATATTATGTGCATGTACCAAGGAATAATATTTTCGTTGTAAGGGTTAAAATTTTATCAATATTAATTATCATTAGTGCGTTTTAGACTTATCCTATTGTTTATCTCAATACTTGCATATAATGTGTTGGTTAACAAATAAGGCATTTTTATTCGGATTCTAAATCGGACAAGTCGTCTCCATCGGCACCTCTGATGGTCTTGGCCTTGACATTAGCTTTCAACATATCTTTGATTGTGCGCGAGTTCTTTCCTGTCGGTCGAGTTTCTTTGTCTCCATTATAGTCGATCATGTCATAATTTGCCAAAACCCATTCTAATAAATCGTTAGAAAAATCATCCTTGTTGTCCAATTCGCCAAATCCAGTCAAACGGCCTATGGCAATTGCATCCTTCAGAAGAAGCACCGTTGGCAAAACTTTGATATTAAGTCGCTCTAGAGTAGAACATATCGAAACATAATTAATTACTGCCAAGGTGCGATTGGTATCATATGACAAAAAAATATTTGGTCTTTACCGCAAAGAAATGGGGATTTCTCTGCATCTATTTTGCAAAACTTTGTCTCAATGTGCTTTCCAGCCAAAATTTTAAAATGCATATCAAAGATATCACACCGGGGAGAGGAATTACGATAGAAATGAACAATCATGCGATCAGATAATTTACAGGCATCAAAAAAAGCCTTTTGGTCATACAGAGCTGAATACTCTCCATGTCCCTATGAAAATAATGAAAAATACCAATTCACGATTAAATAAAACTAAAGTTATCTCGAACAATTATGATCTGCAATAGTGTATAGTAGTTAATATAAATCATTTTTATTTTGTCAAGAAATTAGCTGATTACATTGGTTTTCCATTCCATTTGCTGTTGAGCCCTCTTTTTCATTTCTTGGAGTCTTTTCTGGCGAAGTACAGACAAATCATCGATTTCCAAATTATTGAGACGATCCAATTCACTGTCAATTTGTTCCTCCACCCGCTTTGTAACCTGCTCGACTTGTTTCGCTAACTGCTGCTCCATCATTAAAATCCTCCTTTTATCACTATAAATCTGTAACAGAAATTAAATTGACTTTGGGATGGGATTACCGACATGGCATGATTATGAACAAAGTGAAAAACCCCTCCCATTCAACACAAATAGGAAAATCATAAATTTTCACAACATGCCGACACGGTCTTACCTTAAAATTAGTATTTCCCTGACTGTACTTTGGTTCTTCAACGAATTATGATTCAGCTGTCAGTGCAATTCTCAAATTGGTTTATTGCAATAGTGCAATTACGGTACGGTACAATGCAAATAGGCTGAAGATGTTATTACCAAATTAGGAAAATTATTATTCCCGTGATGAATCAATTTGCCTCATATTTTAAATTCCCCTCTTCGCAGAACAATATCAGTGAAACTCAATCTAGTCTAACATGAGAGGGACGAGGAACGGTTGGTAGACAATGCGTGACACGTGCACGTGGCTTAAGGGCAGTAGCATTAGCGTTGCTATTACAAAGCCGAAACAACCTCCAATCCAAGTCTCCGTCTCCAACGCTATGGACAAGACATGAAATGTCCAGTGTTAGCAAGAATAAAAACATTCCTCTCACTCCTGTACTACAAATGCATTCGTTAATTTGCGTGGCCGGACAATAGTGGTAGCAGATTTGTAAAAATGGAAGATTTCGACTGTGCTCTTCCGATTTGGGCTTTTGTGTCGTCCTTGCAAAATCAGTATCAGAGGGTGTCAAAGGGTAAACAACAATAACGGAACTTTCGAACTAATAATAGAACTTTCGAACTAATAATTGAACTTTCGAACTAATAAAAGAACTTTTGGACTATAATAAACGTACAACTTATCGTTGATTGCCTATCACTAAGATATTTGCTAACATTTTTCAGTTTTAGCTCGCCCGAGGAAGCGAGCTTATAGAACCGCACTGTCCGTCCATTCGTCCGTACCCACGATAACTTTCGAAGGAATTAACGGAATTTAACCAAACTTAACAAAAGCGTTGCTTAAGAACCTGTGAGGAACGCTATTGATTTTGTTACAAATCGGTATATTAGTTACCGAGATACAGCGCACTCACTTTGTCTTCATTTTGATAGTCAAAGTGATAAATTGGCACTAAAAGTTTAATTGTGCTTCTAGAATTTCGTTAGTGTAATGTTTCGAAATACTTTATACCGCTTCTACCACAAATGACACATTATACTAAAACACATAATTTTAGCAACAATTTGATAGTTTGCTTTGACTTTCTATGCATTGTAATAGTCAAAATTACTTGCTTTGACTTTATGCCTACCTACCTACTACCTACTACCTATCCTACCTATAATATTTCTGTACATCCTGTACCAGAGATTACACTCGTATAATTATAATGAAATGCAGTAGTGTATTATAAGCCAGCTAACAATAAGCATCCATTTTCTACCTGGTCTGACTTTGTGTTCGCAGGTGGCAGAGATAGAAAATATCAAAATTCCGGACTGAACCGATAAAAAGCTAGACCTGCGCACTATGCCAGCAATTTAAAGTTGGCTTTTAATGTTCAATTCAATTTAACTTCGGTTCCATTTATCGTACAATTTCAAGTAATAAATAACGTCTTCGAAACAAAAAGGTTCAGGAACACTACTAAAAATATTACAATCATCCCCTGACTGGGGTAGTAGGTGAAAAATCAAAATTGGACACGTTTCAAGTTCACAAGTTTTATTTCCTTCAAAGTCGATGGAAAGTCATGCACAGGTCGTGCAACTTTGCAAAACGCCATATAACTTTGTAAAACGTAATCATAATCATAAGAACTAATTGAATTAAATATTTGACGTCTATGGCCAATATGGCCATATACGATAGGCCGAATGTTTAATATTGAAGCCACAGCCACACCAATTAAACTGCAATTGCCAACCATGATATTCAAGGAAAATTTAGTACGTGAGGTCCTCGCACGACCATTTCGCCTAGGGCCTCGCAAAAAAGCAAGTACCGGCCCTGTCAGTAGAGTATGCATTAAAAGACTAAATGTTATTTCTTGATTAAAGTTGGTATTTATTTACTTTCAAACTTAAAAACATGTAAGTACCTATAAATAAAAACATAAGCAATATATTATTAAATGTTTTACCAATTTTAGCCACTCTATAAAAACAAGTGGATGAAAATGAAGGCTTCGTCGAAGGACAATGAATATTATGGTATACGAGACTTCCTGGGAAGGGGAAGAGGTGATATGGAAAGATTATCATATTATGTAACAGAGCGAACACTTATTGTTATTGTAAACAAACATAAAAAGAAACTCTTCTATACGATTAGTGTGACAATGAATAGTTGTAAAGGTTGAGCGAATATAGTCAGCAAGTATAGCGAGGATAAGTTGAGTGCAAACGTCAAAATAGACAATGTCCATTTTCAAACTTTCAATCAGAGATAACGGTACTGACGCTTAGGTGTCCCCTGTAAGCAATAAAGTTCAGTTAAACTAAATTCGACAGCAGTTTATAAATAAATCAAAATAATAGTAATTCACAAAGATTATGACCGATGTGAAATCTTATAGCTTGTTCACCAATCGTTGAGATTTAAAGACAAGAGGAACATTATTGGCAGCGGGGGCAGGTCGTATTGAAGCAACGTTTCTTGCAGCGGCGGAATTTTGAGCGGCTCTCACCGCTGGAACGGCAACGGCGGGGGTTGCGACGGCTGCTGCGGCTACTTGAGCCCCTGACTTGACAATGGAGTGCCCAGTTCTGTCTACAACAGCTCTAAAGCCATTTATAGGGTCGGCTGTGTAAGTGACGGTTCTCAGCGAGCCATCGCTGTCCACCAAAGAGTACTGGCCTTTGACAACATCTCCGTCTCTCGTTTCATATTGGCTTTTTTGATCCCCAGTGTAGGCATCAGCAACAGAATATCCAAAATTATAAATCGGATAGGAGTAATCTTCCTCTGAAATAAACGTTTGTGATTATAATTAAGCAGACGGAGAAATAAGATTTCGTGTTTCCTTGAGATAATGAAAAACTACAAACCTTTAACAAGAACAGGGGATGCAGCAGCAACGCGAAGGCCAGATCCAGCAGAAGCGTAATTCAAACCAGAGGAGGAAGCAATCCCCGCAGAGGCATATCCGAAAACGGCAACGAGAACAACGATCTAAATAAAAATAGTTTTTATAGGAACTGTTTATTTCCCAAACACGGATAGTAAGGAAAATGAATGTAATAGCTTTAGTAGCAAATGTAAAGGAACCTTAATCATGATTCTGGTGAATGTATTAATGATTCTGAAGAAATATTTTAATGATCTCAATTACTAGTTTCCTCTACAACTTCCTTCCAACACTTTGACCACAGGAACTGCAAATGACGATTGAATAACTTTGAAGAACCTCTCGGTGTATTTATACTTCTGGCATGAGAAGGGGATTGACTTGCATAAAGGTGTGTTTGATTATCAGATTTATTGTGAAAGTATTTATTATGGGCTAGTAATTTGAAAATTATAAGAATTAACAGTAGTAATTAATTTACATCAGACTCGAATGCTAGTATTTTCTCACAATAACACAAGTACAGCAAGAAAACTAAAAAGTCAATATTCATAAACATTCTGTTTTTTAGTGTCGCTTTACCTAACGTCTCTAATTGTTACTCAGTTCATTCATACTTCAACGCGGTAGTGTAAAACAAGATTAGAATTACGTGGATTAATTACTTTATCAATCTTATATCAGTTTTACATTAATTCAATATAATATACTAATGTCCACTGCTTTCAGATAGCTTGAGCATAATCTATGTATTCATTCAGTCAGAGTGCAGCAATAATACTGCAATTCCTAGCTAATTCTATAAAAATGAATTGGCAATTATTGGATTATGTATGACTATTGTAATAACAGTGTGAGTATAGGTAAAGGTGTACTTGAAGTATTGGTAGCATTACTTTTTGGATTAGTAGGTAGTGTGTTTTATGCATGTCGAAAAAAATTACATGTGTAGGTACTGATTAGGATGGTTAAAAATGGGGACGTGCATTGAATATGAATAACACTCGCATACAGGCATGTTTATCAATAAGTACTATCTCTTCTGATTTCTGTTTTAAAAGTGAATTCCACTATTGTGTTTCTATTTCCCCAAAGCTTCCTGCATAAAGGAGAATGTGTCTTAAACTCTAATTAACCATGAATCCATCCGATTAATCTCCAATTTTCCAAATTCGAATTTCTACTTCGCTTTTAATTTTGTGTGGCTGACAAAGTGCTTTGTACTCTCCAGACCGTAATGCTACTGGGTCAGATTTATGTTTGAACAAATATAATGAATTATTATGATGAACCTACTAAAGCATAAATATAACCAAAGTGTATATCTGCGTTATTATGTGTAAATATGAATTAGAAATCTAATATACAAATAGTCAAATATATTACAATACTGAGTTTGTGATAAGTAAACATTATAATATTATTAGCATTAACACAATATTTTTCCACGTACAAAACAAAAAATTATCAGTGCCGTAAGCACAACTAACATTAAATCCCTTTTAGCAATCTTAACTTCTTTATTAATACTACGACACTGTTTATAGCTCCAAACCACTATGCATAATATTTTGCAGTGAGAACCTTTGCTATCAGATAAATTATACAGAGTAGCATGTTATTTAGTAGTGTGTACATTGTGTACATGGCGTTGATATGTTTTAGCTTGGTGCTTACATCTAAATGGCTATCTTGTACTAAGTGCAAATTAGAGACGCAAGTCACTCTTGCATGACCGTTCTACTATAAAAATTCCAGCATTTTTCCTCGTTGTACCGTGAAATACTTAAACTACCTAATGCAACTACATTGAAAACAAAGTCAATCTTAGCACAGGACGCTTTATTATCTGTAGCATAATTATAATTGTGTTGTAAGTCATAAATGTCTATCAGAGGACCACATTAATTTATTCATACATTAAAATTTGTTAATTGTTTAAAATTTAAACAGACTACCTACTCAGGCTTTAGGATAGGGATAACATTTAGATTTACAGCTTTTCAAATCTGCCAATTGTAATAAATGTTCTTCTTATCAGTTCCTCAGGACTACAAATGATTTCTGATACTTTGCTTTATACAGATACGTAACTTACCACTAAGCAAATAAAATAATCATAAATATATATATACTCATAATTGCAGGACCAAAGAAAATAATAACAATAAAATATGAAGCTTATTATGCAATAGCCTACTGTATTATAGAAAAGAACCTTGCAATACTGCCTATATTATTTAGATTTGCATGACTTTATCGTGATCTATTGATCTACATATCCCTGTGTATACCTTAGAAATATAGATATAAGAGGCCTAGGTAAAACGAAAGCTGATTCGATTACAACGGAAAAAATTTTTTCTTTGGGAACTAAGTGGGTACCAAGTCATGCAATGGTTGGTTTTTACAAATATACTGAACCGGGTTTCTAGGACAGAAATTTCATAAAGACATTTCATTACAATGTCGAATATTTAAGTAAGATCATTTCTTTCGATAGGTACATATATATGAATCTTACTATGTACTGTCAGATTATGTTTTTGTGTAAATGTCTTGCCACAAACGTCACATTTATAAGGTCGTTCTCTAGAATGAGTTTTACTATGTTCTACCAGATGACATTTCTGTGTAAATGTCTTGCTACAAACCGCACAATTGTAAGGTCGCTCTCCAGCATGAATTTTTTTATGTACTGTCAGATTACAATTTTGTGTAAATCTCTTGCCACAAACTTCGCATTTATATGGTCGTTCTCCAGCATGAGTTGTACTATGTGCTACCAGGTGATTTTTCTGCGTAAATATCTTGCCACAAACTTCACATTTGTAAGGTCGTTCTCCAGTGTGAATTCTTCTGTGGGTCAGAAGAATAGATTGACAGGAAAACCCCTTGCCACAAACTTCACACTTGAAAGGCCTTTCTTGAAAAGAGGTTGATCTTTTTTTGCTATTCGCAGACTTGTGAGGGCGTTCCCCTGTGTGGATCATTTTATGTTTCAACATACATCCCTTCGTTTTACATATTTTTCCGCACACATCACAGTTGTACTGTGATTTCTCTGAATGAACTGCAGCCTGGATTTCTAATTCTTTGGATTGACTTAAATTATCTGCCGTATCTTCTTTCTTCTCTGATATTTGTTTATTATAATATGAAGAATCCGGAATACAATTTATATCTGTACCTGAAATACAGGAAATTTGATTTTTAAAACGTTAATTAAGTAACTAATTAAGTTTAAACTTATAAAGATTTACTACGACAAAGTTAAGACTGGATCATGTTAAGTACTGCACATACCATGTCTTCAAAAAGCATGTTTTTCCGAAGAAAATGTGTCTTTTAAACATTTTACTTACTTTGCAGCTTTAGCGTAGGAATGAGTCTTTTGCTTCCGGTTTGGCCAATAGAAAAGCTCTGATCTGCCTTTTCAATCGAAAAATCAATGTTAATGTCTTCAGTGGCACTAATTTCATCATGAATTCCATTGCCAATCAAGCTGTGATTATCAGTATGAATTTTTATTTTTTCAAAAGTGTTGGCATTGTTAATATCTCCAGAACTAAAGTTATCATATTCCTTAGTTGGTGTCTCAATTTCCTTAGAATTAACAATCGTATTTTTCTTGAAATCGCAATTTGGTAACGCAGAAACGTCAAATTCGATTAGTTTCCTTCCCAAACTTTTGTTTTCTCTATTCTGGTCATTACTGCTATCCCCACGGCGGTGGAGAATTTCCAACGATAGAATAAAAACAAATTCTGAAATTCTTTTTTGATGAAATTCCAGCTGGTCACGAAGGTCGCCTAGCTCCATAACAGACTCGAAGCATTTTGGACAGAATGACACGCCTTGATCTGATTGAGGTAGTAGAGTTTCTTGTGTTAACGACGAGTGAAAATACTTCCAACACAATTCAGACCAATTCGAAGGGTAACAGGAAACGCTGTCTTCTTCGAATTCATTGAAACACAGGTTACATTTTGCCATTGCCATCATTTTTCGTATAAATTTTTTTGAATAATTATTTTCAGTGCTGTCTAGTAGGAAGAGGACTTTTCAGGCAGCGATTTTGTAATACCGTAAATCTGTGTAAATATATAAGAATATTAAAAAAATTAAATGATATACCTGATGATATTATATTAAATGATATTATGGTACATGTTAAGTTTGGAAAAAAGAAATATTTTTTCAAACATAAAAAAACAAAATCGGAAAACTTACGTGCTTTGCTCAAAA
The DNA here is from genome assembly GCA_019776445.1 of Tomocerus maximus. Lineage (NCBI taxonomy): Eukaryota > Metazoa > Arthropoda > Collembola > Entomobryomorpha > Tomoceridae > Tomocerus > Tomocerus maximus. Next base: position 2,520 of record JABASH010003618.1, on the reverse strand, counting down.
GTACATTACTTCTCACCAAATATTAGTTGTAGATTAACAATATTCAATGTCAAATATTATTTGACATTAAAAGTAGCGATTAATTAAGTGTTGCTGCCGATCTGGGTTGGACTCTGGACTTAAAATCGTAATCCTTCTCACAATCAACAATTAACAGACAAATAAAAATATCCACCATCCACCGAACAAGACAAGGACCAGATTAGAAAATGCGCGGTAGCTTCTGGGTCCTTGGCATAGAAATCTATAATTGGCAATGGGTTTTTCATACAGTTGCGACTTGCGACAGTTAAGACATGGGTCAGATAGGGTAGGGACCGTGCAGACGAATGATCCACATAAGCATTTTCCAACAAGTTTCCTCTCTCGATTATGAGCAAACCTAACTTTGCACACTATTTTCATGCTCTTTTTGATAAACCTTATGTTATGAGGATGCTTTTCGACTATTTAAACTATTTTTTACAAAATTCCTTCGTGCCGAAATCGAATTTTGAAAAAATCAATTTTACATGGGATTGAGTATGAAAGAGAGAAACGACTCCAACAAAATTCATGTCTCATTGGCGGCCCCGCTTTACGAATGGGTGAGAGTGTGGCCCTGCCAAAGGGATTTTCGCCTAACCTATCGCGTCATCTAGACTTGTGCACCCTGTGAATAACTCTCCAAAATGCGCAAGCGCGTTTTCAATTTATAAAACAATAACCTCCACTCTTGGTCCTGGGTTAGCATCTTTCAAAATTAAACAAAATATTGGGGTCTGAACCTTTTGAAATTTTAAGCAGTACTGGGGGCCCTAGTAAAAATAAACATATTACTTGTTTTCTAAGAAATTTACGCTCTCGCGTCCAGGCCACAAGGGTAGAGTGCCTTGCCAGGCTCCAACCGGGCCCAAAATTCATTGTAAAATTTAGCCGACCATTAATGAACATCGCATACAGTTTTCCTATGACTTTTTGGAAAATCCAAGGATCCAATGATGATGTTTCACTTGCGCTTTCGGGTCTATAGTACACGTTTTGTTAGAGTTGGCTTGCCAAATAGGGAAATTATTAAATAAATCTTTCTTTTCTCGATAAGGGAGCATGCGAATGTCCATTCGCTCGTTACATCTTGCATCCATTCACCCATTCCTTAGGTACGCCCGCTGTTGAATGCAATGAATATCGATTGAAACTGAAACAAGATTCAAAGTCACAGGTGGGCCACCCGTATTGCTGTAAATATATGTTGCAAAAAGCTCCGTGCTAAAATCAAGCAAAAGTAATTGTTAGACGCCATTCAATATTTGTTAATAGCAGATTATGGCAGTGTTTGTGTAGTGCTCATTTTAAGATATGATGAACTATGATTGTAAATGCATGACATGTAAAGATTCACTTATAATTAAGCATAGCAACAAAAAGTCTACTTCAATCGTCAGTTTCTGCAAGGTGATTGCAAGTTACTAGTCCAGGTATAAGTAGTACCTACGATTCAATTAGATTGGGGAGTAATGCAAAATCTATGGTAATATTATTTGAGATCTGGGAAGATGTGGATAGAGGTTTACTATTTCTCCCCAATGAATAAGTAATTGTGGAGATACCTAGTAAATAAGCGTGTGCTTAAAGCAGTTTAGCTAGCATACATGTATTGTATGACCTTAAAATCTTCTTTCAATGCATGCATGCAACTTTGAGCTTGAATCAGTGAGGTAATTCCTGTGCAAATTGTCTCCAGAGAGTACGATTGGCAATATACACGTACACAAGACTCGAGATTTAGGAGAAGAATATTATAATAAGCAAATAATGATAGGTAAGATGATACGGAGGAGGAATAGAATGACGCGAAGCTTGGCATACTGCATTGTCTGTTTTTCTTTTGCGTATTGGGAATTCTTGAGAATTTTGTACCTTATAAACCCAGCTCCCAGCTTTTCATATAAATAGGGATGAAAAATCAGAATCTATTCAGTTTAGCATTGAACATTGTCTGGAGTAAGTTAATTTAAGACGTCTCAGGAACACGAGTGATAGATATTGTCAGAAGGAGGCTGCATTAGTTCTTCGCTGAAGTTAACCCCCTACAGTTTTGCTTGCGAAGCAAAGATCATTTTTGCTAACCAACATGAGGTAAGGTGCTTTTACATTCATTATAGTTTTATTGTCTTGTAAAGATGCTTACAGCAAACAAAGTAGTAAGTGCCCACTAAGTTTTTATATCTTGGTCTACGTCACTAATCTTTGTTTATCTGTTGACGAACATCACCACTAAACCTTCACACATCCGGATTCTGTTGTTGTTGTCTCAAAAGGGACTGAAACATGTAATCTGATTTATAGCATAACAATGTGTCTGTCGATAGATGCTAATGTTAAATAAGTATAATGGTTACTAGCTGGAAATCCTCATTGTTACAGTTTAAACCGCTTTAGCTTTGGAAGTAATTTATAACGCAAAAAACAAAAAAGCAACTCGTTTTATTAAAAATAGTCCTTTTTTGCTTTTTCACTCAACTAAACGTCTATTTTTAA
>JABASH010003617.1:0-16018 GCA_019776445.1 Tomocerus maximus | reverse complement strand
AATGAAACAAATGCTTTTTTAGCATCTAGTGTATTCTTCCGGTCGATGAGGATGTACGCAGTAAAGCACGTCAACGAAAGCTGTAATTCAAATGAAAAAACATTAATTAATGCGTGTTTTTGCACACATCTCCAATGCATCTGCGTATATATCTATTAAATATTTATAATGTTTAATCTATAAAATAATCCTCCATAAAATTATTTTTACATAAAATGGAATCATTCTCCAAACAAAAGAGTTAACTGCGAGTAAAATGGCTTTTTTCGTCAGTAGTTTGATTTCAGCACTTCGGATTTTGCGAACCAGATCCATAAATGACAATTCCCAAGCGTATAGTTTGATTATTTTCACTCCAGAGAGGATTTCGTTCATAATCTTGACTCTCTCGTCTTTTTGAATCATCTGAGATTGTTGGAGAATTTGCACTTTCCTCATCACAAATATATTCGTTGGAATTAGGAACAACATAACAAGAAACCCGGAATAAGCTGCAACTCCTAATTGCTGTTGAAGAAGATATGTGGCACCAACAAGCTGGACAAGACTTGTTAAGAATTCAAACATCCACACAGAATAAATCATCACTTTGTCAACATCAACACTCATCAGATTGACGATTTCGCCAACACTGGTACCTAAATAATAATAAAATATATTAGTAATAAAATAATATGATTAAATTGAAAAACATTCCTAAAAAAACCTTTTCTAGCACAAGTTGAGATCAGAAGAGCCTTTCTGTAAATGGCAGAATTTAAAGCAGCCCTCAGACGATAGGCCACGACCCACAATAAGTAGAGATACTGATGCATTATCATAGCGTTCAACAGTGACAACAGATACATCACGACTGCAAAAAAGTACCCTTTCCACATATTTTCTTCGGGTCCATTTGTGATGAAGTCAATTAAATAACTGGAAATAAATATGTAATAAGATTCTTTTCCTTATTTTCTGGTATTGATTTACATTATCACACTGACCTCAGTACCATGGGCGTGATGACTCCAATAAAATTCCCCAAAATTCCTATGGACATCAAAACTAAATATTGTAGCCTGAAGGATTTGATCAGAGGAAGTACCAAAGCTGAAAACCATCCATCCGAATTTCCTTCTTTGTTTTCATCATTTTTCTCTTTGGAATCATTTTGTAATGATAATTTCTTGTAATGCTTTAAAAATAGAGAACAAGCGTGTCGCGTTTTGTCTTCAAGTCGCAGATTCCACAAATCAGTGAATTCCAAAGGTCTTTTATAACCTAATTGTAAAATGTTTCCAACCCAATAAAATGTCAGTCGAGAAAGGAACGACGCTTTCAGTTCTGGATAATTTTCGCTATCCTTAGAGATAAATACAAAATTTGATTTATTATAATTGCTAGAGTCAATTTCTTCGATTTAAATGTATTGATATAATATTGATTACTGTTTCTTCCAGAAGTATATGATCCTGTTGGAAAATTGAAACTCCAGTGTCAGCAAAACAGTTTAACAAGAAAGATAAGTAAACGAAGGCACAATAAACGGTTCTTGTTACAAAGAACAATTGACTTTCACTCCTGTTTATAATATTCGTCCTTAAAATAACAGATTCGCTTATAGAAAATAATAACCAAAATAGGAACTGAACACCGGAACTGCGAAACCCTTTTATTCTATCACAAGTCACTAATATAAGAGCCAGGACCTGAAAGTAAAGAAAAATATAGATTTACATTTCAAAATGTTATATCGGTATGCAGTCAGTTTATACTGGAGAGTATATAAGTTTACATCAATTTTGTTTTGAAATTTCATGTAGGGCTTCATTAGAGGATTTATGGCCATGTAAATCACTTTTCTGACAGATTTTTAGGTGTACTATTTAAAAACTCAGAAAAGTGATTTATATAGTCATAAATCCTCTAATGCAACCTTACATGGAATTTCAAAACAAAATTTAACTTCCTACCAGTACATTTATGAATTCCCCAAAAGTATAAGCTGACTGCAACAAGACAGACAAAAGTTGTATTTTAATGTCTCACAAAAGTTGATATCTTAATGATGTTGGAGTAAATGACAACAGGAGCGACATCAGATGCCTCCTCAGAAACAGTTAAAAAAATGTGAAAAATTGTAAGTAACAAAACTGCGACATTAGAGAAACACTTGGAGAAATGCAACTTGGTGAGAGGTATGGGAGGGAAATCGGAAGTGGAGAAGAAGTAAATGTCTAAAAATGAACATAGCCAAAGGAATGTGCAAGGAATCCAGATGAGAATTGTGTTCTCAAAACAAGGCGTCAAGTCAGGGTCATCTGTAAACCACGTAGTGTTCCAGTCCTAGGACAAAGTAGTCAATTTCATTTAGCTTATGGAGAAATAATACCTTATAGGAATAGAAATACTTTGACATTTTGTGATTATTAAATTATTTTGAGAGCTATAAGGTTTTCTAAAGATATAAATATTAAATGATGGATTTTTTAGTATCAAGAGTTCACTTACCCAAAACTGTGATCCGCAGAAGACATCCATACTGATTTAAATTAGTGATTATTGGCTACACATTTAGATCCACGATCCACATCTTCATGACAGATTCCAAGAAATGTCAGAATGAACTTTGATTTCCTTTTTTGTGTTAACAAACGTCATAAACGGCACTAACCTCCCGAGTCGTCTCTCCTCTCTGACTCTTGAGCTACAACTGAATGTTACTAATCAGGAGCTAGAGAACGGGACTAAAGTACCTAATTATAACGAGTCAAATTAACAATTATGGAAAACTGTTCCAGCATACTAGTAGAATATAAGCATCGAGTGTTATTACATATGTTATAGCTTCAGTCAAATCAATAGATGAGTTTCTGATGTACCCCAATTTGGAAGAATAGCATACTAAGGTATTCTGAACGTCTGTAATACCTTTGCATGCTATTCGTCAAAATTGGGGTAATTAAGAAACTCATCAATTCTCTATTATCATTCCTTATTGCGTATTAATAAGATTTTGTGTAGCTTGCACTCTTTTGACCCATTGCATTGCGTGACTGCCTGCGTGATAACATTTGTGTTGATGTTCTTTGAGAATTGCTTTTCTTTCAAATCTCGAAGACACCAACAGGGTCGTAACCAGAAAAACATTTCAGGGCAACATTTCAAACTATATCAGAAAAATATACAATTTTTGGGATTTTTAATTTTCTTATTTTAGTTCCTGTATATCGAGAGGGGGCTTATGTGTCCAATGCTTTCCCTATGGTTATGGCCCTGGATGCCAAGACCCTGTCAGTGACATTGCATGAGAGTAAAGCTATAAATAAATGCGATAAGAACTGGGTTCATCACTCACCTCTCTACTGCAAGTTACATTCACTGAAGGACTATGGTTGGTTAATCCAACTTCAGTTTTAATTATTTGTCTCGTTAACCTATGCTTAGAGAAATCTCAATAATATCATCATGAACATTATTGTACATGTTAATCCTACCAACTACCGAGATGCTTTTCTTTCTTATTTTCCTGATCTCAGGGTGGCTGACCTAGATATAGTTTGAGACACAGCTTATCATAATATTACGTAAGAACCTTATTGCATGCAATAGAAGGTCATTTGTTAATAAATATCGGTAATACAAAATGAAAGCCCGAAACCCAAAGGATGCAGTTTTATCCAGAAGTAACAACTATGGACATTTTTTGGATGGATTAAATTACCTTTGCATTATAGTTCAGTTATTCAGTTCATAGTTCAGTTTTATTCACGTGACATTACTTTACAGCATTACAATGTTATCTAAGTTCTTCTTTATAATGTAGCATAAAATTATAATAGTAATTATGATTTATGTTACGAAAAGAAAACCAACAAGTTTACCTACCAAAAATATTTATTCGACAGAAAATAGCTCCACTTTCCGTTGCACTTACGTAAAAACGAAAGAAAACAATTTATGCCAGAAAAAATCCAGGGGTATCTCATTTCTTATCAGCGTACAATTAAATAGCGTCATTCGAAGTTCAGAGACCGAAAATCAGAATGCCAGTTACAAATATATAATAATTATTAGTAAAATGATAATAAAATATATAATATTTTACAGCAATTATTAGCAAACAAGAATCTACAAAATATTATATTATAGCCTAATTAACATTTTTTTTGTTTTTTGTAGATATGTATGGATTATTTTATAGATGCAGATGCAACATGTTTAATCGCAATTCATAATTTTCTGTAGATAGTTACCTCAGTATAACAATAAGCCTATTGTGGTTTCATCGAAATAATAAATGCATTTTAAAGTTCCAAAAATAACGAATGCAAATTAAAACTATACAGTTCCTTAAAGTTCAGTACACAGTAGTTCAGTACACGCACAGTACAATACAACATAAATAGTTGTAATTTAATTTCTGACATATTTTGTACTTTCTTATTGATAACGGGGTTGCCAGATAAAATTAGATTAAATTATTACATATTATGTAATTATATGATATATATTATGAATATTATATTATTAATTCCAATTCATCGAAACCGAAACGTGAAATAAAAATAACGGTATAAGCAAAATAATGGAAATTAGTCGATTTCAAATATTGATCCTTTACAAGTGGCGTCGCTACCGCATATTCGCTGTTAAATACAAAATTTTCCAATATTTTAGTGTGGAAGTTAAGCCAAACCTAGCAGAAGCCTTGAAAGAACTTTGAAAATCCAGAAAGTTAAACATCGAATTCGAATGCTTCGGTAATTGGAAATTCTTAAAAAACTTAAGTATCTTTGGTAAGTTTATTTGACCAATTTCACAAGTTTTTGATCTTTGCAAAAATTCCTTGGTTCTCTTTTTGTCGTCTGAACGATATTCGACTTATGTAATTAATTAGTTAAATATTTTTGACTTCTTATATACATATAGCAGAATTTTGAATGGTATTTTTATTTTTGAGATGCTTACCTTGAAATTATTTAACTTTTTGATAGAGCAGTCTTTGATAATTTGAAATTGTCCCAGTCTTTTCTAACTGTCAATAAAGCCCGACGTTTATTTAGTATCAAGCATAGTCTAAGTCTATAATTTCTACCCTACATGGAGAAGGCTTCCGAAGATAATTATTTTTATCTATTCCATCAGAAGAAAAGTCAGATATTTTGCTACATTCAGTTGAATATTCCAGAAATCAAAAAAATAGTTTATTGAATAATCGTCGACTCTTGACATTCTGATAATCCATTTTTCACCATTTGACTCAAAATTTAAAATCTCGTAGTTCCCAACTTTTTCAACTTAACCACTCTTTAATCAAAGTTAATTCTTAACTCATTTAAACTCAACTCAAATTTTCAAACTCTTTCTTTCAACATCGATGGGCAATGAATTCAGATTGCGGTTTCTGAAATATTCTCCCTTCGGATCCCGATATTCTCATTTCAGTCTTTCCAGAGTCAAAAACTATTCTGTGATCATCCAAGAAGATCCTTTCAATGTTAGTCATACTGAGGTAATCGTTCAACAAAAATTGCTGTTCGATATGATGATTATTCACAAAATAGCGATTGCATCTTAAAGTAAGCCATTTGGGGTAAATTTTTGCATCTAGATTGATGACAACCTCTATTAGAGTTAGTTTCGCCACATGAGCACAGTCACTAAAATTGATAAAAGGATCTGTTGATCGATAATTTTGAAGACTGAGTTTTCGCAAAGATCGAAAATCAAGAATGTCTTGTATTTTAATTTTGCTACTGAAATCCGCCGAAATATTTTCTTTGAATCTACACAGATAAAGTTTCAAATCTATCGGAGCTATTTTAATGCTGGAATTTATTAAAATTAAACAGTCTATCAAATCGATTTGAGGGATATGGGCAAGTTTGTCTAGAGACACAAGCCAAGGGTCATTTTCATGCGCTTCAATTCTTTTAGTTAACTTAAATATTTTTAAATTCGGCCCAATCAACTCGTCAATACTGTAGCCCCGTGAATCCCCCAGTCGAATGTTGTACAATTCCAGCCTAGTCATTATCCTTTTATTCGGGGCCAAATAAGTTTGCCCGATGCAAGGCGCCAACCTCAGCAGTTTCACGTGAAATTTGAACGCTGTAAAACGAACTTGTTCGTTGATACTCATGAAAAGAGATTGAATATCTTCGGGGTTTGTACACAATTGCTCCGATGGAAGCTTCCAGTAATTTTCAGAAGCAAATACAGAAGACTTAATAAACATCGGATCTATTATTTCCTTCCATTTGTAGCACACAAGCCGGTATTCCTTCAGCCTCTCGTAATTTGCAAAACTAAAGAGTCGTCGCAGGACCTGAAACAAAATAGCTAATTGCACTTAAACGGATTTGCGTAATCAAATTAGTTATTATGGAATGAGCCAAGAAAGAAATTCATTGTAAGAGAAATTAATTGTTCGCAACAGAAGATAACCGACAAAAGAATAAGCACCTAGTGTTTTAGTGTAAATTACCTTAAAATTGCAAATTAGCTTAAAAATTTAAGGTTCAAATCTGCTACAGACTTGGTGGTCAATAGGTCAATTTTTGTTTATTTTATTATTTAAGATAAAAAATCTGACACTAAATGCGACACCTTGATTTAGTGTTCGAATTAAAGTCTGATTTATTTTGGAACCTTACTATTGGTATTTTTTCTAAACACTAAAACGCTAAGTATCTAATAAAGTTGGTACATGGACAGTAATACACAACTTGGAGACAATGATGAATGGAAAATTAAATAATTCTAGTTTTATCTTAATCTCAATTTACAATTTTATACTCGTATTACCCAACTCCAACTAAATCCTGAGATTTTGAAATTTTGTGAACCATTTTTTCAACGCATTGACTTATTCAAGAAATTGATTTTTCCCTCAAACAATATATTTTCGTTATTTTAGACATGTTCGACCTAAACATTCTCTGTTGGAGTGCAGCAGTGAGGGTACGGGTACGAAGTCAACAAGATTTACGATTTTTTTGGGAAGCAACATTTTGGTTAGATTTATTTTGGGAAGCAAAATTTTTAGGCTAGTACCCGAATTTTAAAAAAATGTTGGCTCCCAAAAAATATCTTGTTGCTTCCTAACTCCTCGTTACGCCACTTCATGCACTCCAACCGAATTCTCATTAATAAACTATAACAAGTATATTTACTGAGTACAAGTCCTACAAACTAATTACCGTGTCAATGAGAAGTGGATTTGTTTGTTGGACATAGGAATTTTGAGAATTTCCGGATAAATGTCTGCTAGATCCGGACTTTCGTTTTCTTCTGTCAGAGTCCATTTCGGTTTGTCCAATTATTCGATCTCCTAATAAATTAAGCACAAGAAATCAAAACCAACAAGGAAATTAGAAAACACCTAAACATCAATGTTTAAATAACATTACATGGATTTAGATTTAAAATTACAAATGCTGGAAGTGGGCCTATTTTTTGATGAATAGCCTTACCTTTAAATAATGTTATACATCTGTGCTTTTATTAAACACATTATTAACTTTTAATACTTATACACGACCAGGTTTATCCTAAAATCCGAACCACATAAAATTCTTTAATAACGGAACCGACCTACACGCCTACACGGTAAAACGGCAAATGTTAATGAAATCTCAATGTTGATGAATGTGTATTTGACTTACCATTACCATCAGTAGAATCAGTAGAAATAAAATTTAGTAGACAAAACTTTTTGAGACGAAGAATAAAAGTGACCATCTGTGTTCAAGCCTTGCGCATCATTTGACTGAGAAAGTATATCTGAGATCCGGTTTCCGATTGTCATTTATGAAAACCCATTTTTATCAAGACGCCCCACTTGTGACCTCATTTTCATATCTTTCATACCCTATTCTTATTCTACTGTCTACCTTTTTCGACATTTTTTGTATCGTTTGCACTGTTTTTTAAAGCATTTTAGTTGTTAAAAGTATTTGCTATAAAAGTAGTAAAAATTATTTCCATCTAATATAATCCTTCCGTTGTATTTTTAATAGTTCCCGTCTTTCATAGATAGCTGATCATGTAAATCTAGATTTATTACTCCTGCTGCAGATGACAACTGCAAAAGTTATGATATTTATTTATTTTTATACTCCTATTTCATACTCTTAATAACCTTGATTATAGTATAGATTATGGTATACCGTTTGCCATTATCTATATATTATTTCCAATAAAATGTATTGTACAGATAAATAAAAACCATTTTCAACATATTTTTATGGTTACACATACACGTGCAGCAGACAGGTTTGTGTAAGCAGTAACCCACAATAATGGAGCAGGCACGTAGTTAGAGAGTGCAAAGGGCGCAGCGCCCCCTTAAATCAGATAAAAATAATTATTTGCCAAAAAAATCTTAAAATTTTTGAGAAATGACTACTTTTGACAATATTATTTGGTGCGTCCCCCCTTGACCAATTTCCTGGCTACATGCCTGTATTGGAGTGTCTACTCTGTCTACTGCAAAATGCATCTGCTTTTGTTGGGAAATATTATTTCACATTTCAGCACACAAAGTTAATGCTTCAAATGTCAAAATTCGAAACAACACTAAAACTCTTACATCTTACAGAATGGATTTGCCTGTCTGATTTCGAAATAAATCAGACCATCATATCAAAAGCTACTTAAATGAAACATGATCATTAACAAATGTAAAAATGTAACGAAATGTGCAATTTCATGTTCTCTACATCTCTATATAATCGAATGTCACCAAAAGGATTTCAATAGTTCACCTGACAAATCTTGTGTCAATCCATTTTTCCAAAACGAAAGTTCATCATGACTAACTACATCCACTGTTTCATCGTCACCTTACTTTTGATCAATATCTTGTCCGAAAGTAGAGGTATCCAAGAAATTCCTACCGGTATCGTAGTTCCTGCAGCAGATCCAGGTGGGTTTTACATTTCCTTGTATATTTGTTTGCATAAAATCAAGGTACTTCGAGTTGTCCTGCTCCAAAAAATGTTTTCCACTTAACAGTTTTTCCAACTGCCATTTCAAACGACAGAAAAACTGGAGTAAACTAATTTTCCAGAGGATATCATCACATTTGCTCCCGGAGAACATTCCAGCGACAACTCAAGACACCATCTTGAGAAAATTCTTTAATTAATTGGCAAAGAAGAATTTTGAGAGAATGGACCATTTCCTTTTGAATTTTTTCCATAATTCCCTATTAAAATAGTAAACTGATTAATTTTTAGTGATCCGAACATGTGGTGGGATAATTGAGGGGAGTTCTGGAACCATTTCTTACAAAGAGGGAGTTCTATACCGCAACCGTGAACGCTGTATCTGGACAATTCGCACACTTCCAGGAACGATGTATGTCGAGTTAATTAAGTATCCTACCAACTTTGAATGGGGCTACGATTGGATTTCCGTCTTCAGTTTCGTCGAGCAAGAAGGGCATTCCGAAACACTTCAGTTGTAAGTCCAAAAATAATTATTATATATGCATGTCGCAAGAAAATTCGAAAATTAGTCAACAGAAAGTCTCATGAGCCCCTGCGATATGTATTAAGCCTTTTTATTTGATAGCCGAAACATTGAATCCTGCAAAAATGGAAATCGCACTAATTTCCAACTCTATTCCAACTTATTAGCCTTAGAAATTTAGCCAGTACCCAAAAAACTGTGTGTTTGGGTTTTGGACGTTTCTTACATCCGTTTGTCCTTTAGAAATTATTTTAAGAATTTCATTCTAAAATATATTTGAAAATTTTGTTGTTTGTAGAGGAAAGACGTCTGATGAAATGGAGGAGTTCGTAGTCCGGGGATCTGTGGTGATAATATCTTTTACAACTGATAGTTCTGTCGTCAGAAATGGATTTAAAATCGCCTTCAAAGCAATTATGGCTGAGACTCCAATGCCCAACCCAACGCGCTATGATTTCAACACTCGGACAGTTTCAGGTCATGTTGAATATCTTGGAAATTATCCAAACTACTACGAAGCTTGGGATTTCTCAACATTTGTGATTTCCAATGGTGAAACCTACAAAGTAAACCAACTCCAATTGCGATTAGACTGGTACGATATCGAGTATCACCCGACCTGTGCATACGACGCCCTGCTCATTTACGAGATAAAAAGAGAAACACTTGAATTAACTGGAAAGTAATACTTTTATTTTAAATATTTAATTAATTAACGTCGGGTTGTGTTGGGCATTGTCAGAGTACTTAATCAAATTAATTAGCAGAAATCCCCTAACAGTACAGGCTACAAGTTTTCACCGATTACTCCTTAAAAATTAAACTGTTTTAACACCTGCGGCCGAAATTAGTTGCTTTGAGTCGGAAGGCAGTTGCCTGCAAACTTATAGTTTTCACAATACACTTTAAAATTATAGTTCCGACCTAGAACAATTAATTTTTGTCTGAGGTTCGATCGGTTTTTATAAAATCCAATTTTTGAGGAAAGTTTGATAGCAATCGGCGAAAAATTGTGGCAATAATTTTATCACTTTTTGAAACAATCTACTCTGAAGGATTATTTAAGTTTTACGATTAAAACAATGGTTTTCAGATTTGATGACTAGGAACTATATTTAATCACTATACTTCAATGTATTCTAATTATAATATTATGAATGATCTTAGGATTTGTGGGACAAGTGAAAATCCATCGACTCCAGTAGTCGGACGTGATTTCGTCGTAATGTTTGTGGCTGACGAGATTGTTCCTTCCAGAGGTTTTCGTCTTTCTTGGGACCGTAGTGGTAGCGATTTTGCGTATAGCTATAGAGCAGCAATTAAGTAACCGACAAAGATCCTTCCTGTGTACGTTTTTGAGGAAATAACCCAAAAATCTGCCAGAACACAAACTGACTAACAATCTCTGTTTTGACCAAATGCTTTAAGAAAATTATCTCAATCCTTTAACACTTCAAAAATAATCTCATTTTAATCGTTAGATTTACATATTTTTGTCAATTTGTCAATATCATTTCAACACTTTCTAATCATTATAATGAATTTAGGATTACATATTATACTACGTTACATAAATATTCTGAGTTACAAAAATTGCATTGCCACGTGCCAGAAAATTTTAGATTGAATTTTCCTTTATTTATTAGAAATTTTTGACGATAAATTTAATATTATGACGTTCAATCTGATATCAGTGGTCGAGTGCTTTGTACCTTTATTTCATTACATTTATTAGCATACCTTAGAGTGAATTCATAAATATACTTAAACAATAATTGTGCAGTTTTCCAATGTAGTACATCAAAGGCTCCAAGTAAAGAATGACAGGCAGTGCTAATTAAATTAATTATTTTGAAAATTATTAGAAATTGGTATCATTTGTAAATAAAAAACGTTTTTCTTTTCTCAATGCCCTGCATAATGTACTACAAAGTATTTCTGTCTAATAGCAATGCAGTAAGGTAATTGTTATAATGCCAAGTTTTATTGCAAAAAAGATCTGCTAAATTTTTATACCCAGTTATTGCAAACTAGCAATTTACAAAGTGATTATACTGCCTCGTGTGCTAAAAATATTCATCGGTATTCGTAAATAGGATAGTTAAACTCTGCAGTGCGTGTACCATTTCATATACTGAAACTAAAATGCTAAATTAAAAATGCTGAGCTCGTGCAGAGTTTGTCTGTAGCCTTGCCCTACAGCATTTGGATAGATCTAGTATTAAATTATTTTAATAAGGATATTATATTCAGATTCAGAGTATCTATACAGACTTAACCCTATTTGACTCACCTTGCTGTTCCTTCTACTGCTACTTGAACATTTTTAGGATTACATAAGAAGCGAAAGTTGCATGCTTGGAAGCGAAGCATTGATGTGTGAGTCTGATTCATATATTTATAGCATTTACAGAATTTACACATGTACCTGTCTATCTTTTTATTGGCCATATTATAATGTACTAATACCTCCTAAGTATAGTTGTATGCAACAACTTCTTACTGGGTTACCTATGTTCACAAAAATATTTGCTGGCTCTCTGACGTACCTTCACCTTGTCTCTATTACCTCTACACAAAAGGGTTTCAAATTAATAATTACCATCAACAAATTGAAATTATTTCCAAAAATAAATTTTCCCATTTGCAACTATTTATTTTTTAACGTAAGTAATTAAGTATTCTGTAAATTCATTATTTTTCAGCGAATTAATTAATTTACTTAATTTATTTGCTCGTATTAAATCTATTCTATAAATCTATTTATTAAATATTAACAATGCAATTCCCTATTCCTACTCATTTATAAATATTTTATTGTGCAATAAGTAGTTCGAACTTAAATATTTCATAATTTATTGATACAAAATGCATCCGATCAACTTTGAAATTGGCGAAAACTGTTATGTGAAATTATCAGAATTTTCTTAATAATTAAGTTAATTTTGTCGAGAATGAAATTGTTGGTTCGGCATATGCGAAAATACTAAAATCATATTTTTTAAATTAAAATTAATTAAGAAAAGCTTATTATAAGTCATAATAGGGAATAATTTTGGTCAAATAGAAACCCTGAATGTACTTGATTAAGTTTACATCTATTAGTGTCTGTTTTGTTATTGCTGTACAATAGCAATTAAAATGATGTTGAACCTTTCTTGTAATCCAATCCCCTTAAAATTCTAAATTATAAAACCTTGACATTTGCATTTACATTTAAATATAACCCAACAATGTATAGAATTATTATTATTATTCTCTCTGGGATAATTTACACGAATGAAACTATGTATGGCTTGTAATGCTGATATCTCCACCAATAATACTAATTGTATCATTGCATTTATAGCTAACACTAAAGGTCTTAATCATATCTAATATTATATTATTACACTGCAATTAGAGAGACCACCTACTGAAAGGCTATTTAATGTTATCCCAATTAAGTTACAATGATTGTTGAATAAGATGAAGCCAGTTACATGCTAGCTCACTTACAGGAATAATTATGGATTGGAAAACTCTGATTTTCGGTTCTGTTGTTCTTCTGATAGAACGCTATGCCGAAGAATACAGGAAACAGGATTTTGCAAACACCTTCATAGAAAATTCGTCTGATTATAATTTACCACGCTCGGATCCTTACGACTTCATAATTGGTACGTTATTACTTTTAATTATTATTTACAGTTTAAATTAAATCTTGATTAAATTAATTAATTTGTGCACGCACAAAAATTTCAGAAACTATTACTTTGACATTTTTGTCATAAACTATTAAGATATAATACTAAAATGTTGTACTTTAAATATATTAATTTTAATTAGTTTCCGGATAAATAGAAAATTAGAACTAATTAAACACTAAATTAATAAACCTTACTGTTTGCAGTTGGAGGAGGTGCAGCCGGATGTGTTATTGCGAATCGTCTGTCGCAAAATCCGAATGTCAAAGTTTTATTGTTGGAGGCTGGAGGAAATCCGCCTCCACAAACAGAAGTCCCGGCATTCGCCCTGAATTCCCGTTTTGCGAGCAGTATTACTTACAATTATGACAGTGTCCCTCAAACAAATGCAAAAAACAGAGTAAATAAATTAGATTTAGAAATTAAAATATTAAAGAATTATTTTACAGAAATATTCAAGCACATTTGGATTTAAGTGTTAACTGTTCAGTTTTTAAATGAACAATAAGGTCCAGAAGGCATCTGTGGGTAAAGTTCTCGGCGGATCGAGTACAATTAATTACATGGGATTTAATCGGGGCAGTCCTCATGACTACAATAATTGGGCACTTCTAACAGAAGATCCTTCCTGGAGCTATGAAAATATTCTGGAAAATTTCAAAAATACCGAAAACTATCAAGGAGAATTTTATCTTTCTGGTTAGCATTAATTTTTAATAATTAATTACAAACAAAAATAATTACAAATTAATTGCTTTTTTTTCCAATTTGGCAGATCAACATGGAACTCGAGGAGAAATTGTGATCACGAAACAAAATTATGCCCCTGGTCGACCAGCGTGGTTGTCTGCTGGAAAAGAAAAAGGCTACATTATTACAGATCCAAACGGTCCCCAGCAGGCTAAAAGTTAGTCCACTTTATTACTAGAAATATTATAGATAAACTGAATTAAAATTATTCAATAGGGATTCTCAGATGTTTTATTAATTCTGAAATCATTTTCAAGGTATTACTCCTGTCGAGTATAATAAAGTTAACGGAAGACGATTCAGTTCCTATTCCGCATNGGGATTCTCAGATGTTTTATTAATTCTGAAATCATTTTCAAGGTATTACTCCTGTCGAGTATAATAAAGTTAACGGAAGACGATTCAGTTCCTATTCCGCATTCTTAAAACCAATCGAATCGATTCGTCCGAATTTAAAAGTGGAACGCTATGCTGAAGTATACAGGGTAAGATTTCCGTTTTATTTTATTATGATAGAGATTTGCTTAAAAATAATATTAAAAAAATCAAATCATGTAACGTTTACTTATTCTTTGATAATATTTGCATAGTTTGATAATAATTTCTAAATAATTTCTAGGTTTTAGTAGATGTGACCAACCGAAACCGAGCTTACGGGGTCCTCTATCAAAAGCACGGGGTGGACAGAGTAGCATTTTCAACAAAAGAAATAATTATTTCTGCTGGGGGCTACGGATCTCCGATGCTTCTCCAGAAATCCGGCATCGGTCCCTTGAACCTATTAAAAACAGCAAAAGTAATTCGTTTTATTTACTTTTAATATTTTGGGAACAGAAATCAACATTGTAAAGCTAAATGACATTAATATACTCTGTGATTGTAGACACCGTCAATTGTTGACCTTCCAGTTGGAGGAAATCTTCAAGATCATGCATTCGTTCCCTCTAAAGATACTAGTTAAAGACAAATCTTTGATGTTTGATCCAAAAGTTGATTTAAATGAACATACTGTAAATAATTTTCTGCTCCGAGGCGAAGGTATATTCCATTAATTATTCACAGATTTGGAAACTAACTTAATTTTGGTTTTATATAATTAAACAAATTAATATTTAGTATTTGCTTGAAAATGTAATTGGATTTTGTGAGAATGAATATTTTATTTAATTGATAATTTTATTTAAATGCGACTTATTAGGGCCCTTGTCAAGTACTTCGTCAATTACTGGCCAGGCCTTTATAGCCTCAACAGTTGCATCTGTCGAAGAGCGACATCCCGAATGGCCTGATATTCAATTCACGCTATCAGGGGAAAATGTTTGGAGACTTCTGCCCAATTCTTACGAAAACGAAACTTCCATTTACAATTTCATTTTCTTGCAGAGACCAAGAAGCAGGGGATATGTTTTTATTAACACTACAGATTTAAATGCCCCTCCAATCGTCGATTTCAATTTGTTAAATGATAAAAAGGACATTCGGGTTTTGACGGAAGGTGACTATTTATTTGGACATTTATTTTATGTTATAAATAAACTAATTTAAACCATTACTTTATTAATTTGATAGGATATTTTCCCACTATAGCTAAAAAAGCGTATGATTCATATTTAGTTTGAGAAATTACGTGAATTAAATTGGACAACAAAAATTTAGGTATTATTTTAAATTAGTGTTTTTAAGGTGTGATATATTTTTTACAGCCATCAAGTTAAATCTTGAGATTTTTGAGCAGACGAGCGTTTATCAAAGAGCTGGAGCGTCTTACTCCCAAACTCCGATATCCGCTTGTCAACATTTACCATTCCGTTCTGATTCCTACTGGGAATGTTATATCGTGAATACAATGTTGGTGGCCGGACATGTAGCCGGAACTTGCCGAATGGGGAAAGGGCATACAGATCCGTTTGCTGTCGTCGATTCTAAATTGAAGTACATTATTCATTTTTAATTGCTTATATATTTCAATCCTGAAATTACAGAAGTTACCTGCTAAATCATTAAAATGGTCTTTGAATGTTATTATAGAGTTCTTGGTGTGGAAGGACTACGAGTTGCAGATGCATCCGTAATGCCTTCTATAACAAACAGGTGAGATCAAAATATATAATACATTACTT
>JABASH010003616.1:0-16021 GCA_019776445.1 Tomocerus maximus | reverse complement strand
AAAATATGCATCTTTCAAGTCCACACTTGCCATGAAACAATTCTTGTCCATTATTTTTACCGCTGTTCGCAAATCCTCCATTTTGAATTTAGAATTTTTAATAAACTTGTTAAGTTTTTTAAGGTTAAAAATAAATCTAAAAGAACCATTTGGTTTTGGTATCAGAAATATAGGGGAAATGAATTGCCCCTTAGTATGTTGACAGTTTTCAATAGCTCCTAACTTGATAAGGTTTTCTACCTCCTTATTCATCTGATCAGATTCCTTCTCTGAAAATACATGTTGTGGCGGGGCACAAAGTTGTATTGGGCGAGAGATAAAGGGTATCTTATAGCCCTTAATTATGGAGAGTACTTTCGTACTTACTCCTAAGCTCTTCCATTCCTCAATGTAGTTAGCTAGTCTTCCAGCAAAAAAGTTACTTACCTCTGCTTTTTCATTTATATTTACTTCCTCCGGTTGAGCCCGCTTGCCCGATTCTTGTAGTATGGGGGCGGGCGCTGGTAGTTTAAAGACTGCTTGTCTTTACCACCGTAAGACCTTGACGGAGTTTTTGCCTGGTTACCCGATCGGCGAAAATTTCCTGTAGTATTAGATTTTTTAAAATCACTTTGGCTACTCTTCCCAGGGACAGGTTGAGGCTTAGCCAATTCTTGCCCGACTCTAGCTAGAGATTTAGCATTTTTAATTTGTGTGGTCAAGTCCGGTCCAAATAATTCTGGATACATCGGAGCGTCAAAAAGGACCTCCTTCATGGTAGCATCCTTAACGCTTGCTCTTAATTGCTTTCGCCGGTGTTAGCGATATAGAATATTGGGTTCCAATAAGATAGCGAGTCGCATCGCTTACATTTTTTATCATTAATTTTTTGTCGAATGTACTTTTTTCGTCTAGAAGAGATGTCATGATCGAACCCATTGCTGAAGTAGAGACTTCGATGTGGTCTTGAATTCGGCGCAAATCTTCATCCACATCCCGACAGTAAGAAGGAATGACGCTTTTCAGCTCAGGGTTAAGTTTGGGCCCCCCAAAAAGGCAATTTTGTGGCACTGGAAAATCTTTCCGAATGCGATCTCGTTCCTCCTTCTTTAGGCCAGTCTTTGCAATAGTTTCCCAGCGGGTTGCGATCTCTTCTCTGAGATTAGGTCCCAATGGGCGGCAATTGGGGTCGTCACCCAATAAAAAAGTAGTCTCTTCGTCAAGGACATTTAATTCGAGCACCTCGTTGTGCTCTTTTTTGTCTTCGTCGAGCGTATCATTCGCCACAACTTGCGTTGTGCTTCTGTGTCCACCTGACGGTGACTTTACGCTTTTGTCATCCTCCGATGACAGTTCCGTAACCCGTTTTCTTGTCCTTGGTGATCTCGATCGGCTAGTTTCATCGGAATCGGAACTGGAAGCTCTTGAGAAACGTTTCGACTTACAGAATTTTGTAATGAGGCTTTCCATTTTATCAACCTTTTCTTCTAACCTGCGATATCTGGACCGCCGTCGTTTCTTGTGCTTTTCGTGAGAGGATTCGTCACTTGACATGATTTTCTTTTAAATGAAATTAAATGAAAGAAAAGGTTTAATATTTGTTGATACTCAATGTACATGTGATAATAATTATACAGATTACTTGTCAAACGTCATTGTTAATTGTACTTAATACGATGAATTGATTTAATTGTTAATATTATGCAATTTTTGGTTATTATTGTGTACCGTAACGGTACCTTACCACCCGCGATTAGTTTTTTAAAATCTTCGGTAGATTCAGCAACTTTTTCTAAAATTTCACAGAAAAATATTTTGCAGCAAACAAAGGACGTCGTACTCGACGGCCACTAAGTAGAAGAATGATCTAAAATGCCACGCGGGCACAGTGATATGAGGTTTTTTCCTTTAAAATAGTGGACTCGATGGCCTACCAGTAGATGGACTACCAGTGTTAATAATATTTCATATTGATGTTGAGCATGAGACGACCGATGTATAATTACTAATTTATTGGTGTTTATTGTCCAGTTCAAAAGCCCAGATCTGGTTCAACCGTTCATGTGTGCTTTGGCTTAGTGGATCACAACAAACAATATTTACGAAACACAAAGAAGTGTGATGTGGTTGATTTATACAAAAGAATATACAAATAATGTATAATATGTATACACAGAATGTAAATACTATTTTATAGGGTATGATACAGGTATATAGAAGAACGGAAAAGTGGAGTGAAGTAGGTAGCTTGCGAATTAATAATGAGAATCATGTGGCCAACATGCATGAGACTATTCAATCGGGTCAATTACCCTCTTCCTTCTGTGGTGTTAGATTCTTAGGCTGTCTTTTTCATTTAGTCTGTTGTTATTACGTCAGTTAGCCATTTTCTTTTACCATGGTATATAGGATGCCACCCTGCACTTTGTAATCACCCTGATAGGATATTATAGAATGCTCCCAAAAACGTTCAGAACCCATGCATGGATCATGGTTCGTGTTATTTAGTGATGATGGTATGTAAGTTATTCGCTTTTGTTCGTCACTCCAAAGTAAATATTAGTTGGGCTAACGAGAACGTCAGGAGAGAGATAGGACATCAAAGGAGAGTAAATTGCACGTGCACATCACCTGAAATGGCAGTGCAATGCAAGGTTTCAATCCTGTGTGTTGTCAACCAGAAGCATTTTGGCCTTTGAAAAGCTGCTGAAGATGAGATTACACTCACATACATGTACAAGACTTGTAACTCCTAGGTAGACAAGTGCTACTTGTAGCTACAGCAATAAACCAGACTGAAGACAGACAGTCCTTTGTCGAGTCTCCCAATTTAAGTTGTTCGCAGATCAGCATCTCCTTCTATATTTAATATACGCTTGATGTTTACGATTAGATAGTTATTACGTAGCTATAAATAATCTATGGAAAAACATCATGAATAAAAATAATCAATTGAATTTTATGTTTTGTGAATAGGAGACGCCAACACATGTCTTTTTGGTCATGGAAGTAAGTATTAAATTCCTCAGTAAATTCGCTACATGCCGTAACAGCACAAATGGCTTTATTGGATTGGAGTGTACAGACTTATCAATTAACATTTACTTTTTTCTTGCTTCGTAATTCGTAATACATAGATAGTATTTTTGTTGCTTCGTACTTAACACATTAATCCTTTTTTATCACTGCACATTGCTTGTGCATAAATATATAGATTACAATACAAAAAGGTAGTCTTAATATTTATGTAAGCATGTTCACCTTTTTCACTTTTCAAGATTAAGTAATTGATAAGTATTATCTGTATACATAATGTATTATCCATTCTGACCTCTGCTATTATGCTATTATGCATCCGGCAATTCAACTGTAAATGTAAATGTACAATATTTATAAATACAAAAACTTGTATGCGAGATGACTGCGCATGACGTCTTAATAATTTCAATGGTAAATAAAAAATATGTATGAACATAAATTGTTGTATATATGTGTTTTTGTTTGGGTGTGTCTTTATCTGAGTCGATGTTTATGTCACTCAGTCTTCCATATTCCTTTCGTGAGCTTTGTGGTGATGTCTTGGTAGTATATAGCAATCGCGTTTCGCAGGCATGCTTTTTCAAATTGCGAAGAGCAGACAGAGAGCACAGTGAGTGATGTGGTAGCTTGTGTGGAAGCGCCTTTTATGCTAATAATCATAATATTATGCAGCCACCTATGTTGTGTATGATCATTGATTGAGTTGGTATAAAAGAACGTCATGCGGAAATAAAGTTGCACTCAATAAATGTTTCCAAACTAAAATGCTTTTCTTCATTTTGTACATTGCGTTGAGGACTGCATAATTTATGGTCATGGTTTAGCTACTTAGCTTTAGCTGCGTGCACGGCAGGGAAGGCACCCTCACAACTGGTAACTGGTGTATCATTTATTATATCAAGAAAAATGTCATTTGGGATTATCCTATATGGAATGGCAACGATTCTGAAGATCTGAATGGTGTCTTGGGAGATGGTTTAAGCACGTTTAAGGAATGCTCGAGTGCCAATGCCAATTGAGAGTTAATCTGAATCTGAATACTTGGATCACAATTTTTAATGGTCAAATGTGAACTGTGTCTGTGTCCATAAAAATATTTAGTGTTAGTCTCTGTATGTAGTTACTTCATTACACTTTGCACTGTAGTTAGTATTTCACGTGTGTAAAATAATGTATGTTTGGGCATGGGCACCACTAAGATACAATGCTTATTTTGCTCTACACATTTTTCATTTTTGTAGATTACAATTACAACTACATCATCATTTCGATTAATTTTTTCAGTATTGCAATGGTGGGGACCTCGCCGATTATCTCAGTGGTAAGTTTCATGCTGTGTCCATCTGCTAGTAATTCATGTACTTGTAGTATTTGTGTCCCGCAAAATTATCGGTGCTTAGTCGTTTCTGATAGTAGGTGAGGGGTTTATTAGAAATAGGATCAATCACTATATTTATTGCTGCATAAATTTTCCATGTTACTCTATCCGAGTTTGTTACTAGTTTTTCACATGTTCATGTATGTGGTAGGAGATTATTGTGGCTACTTTTTTGTTCGCTCGTTGTTTCTTAATGTTAGTGAGACTCAACGAATTATCGAGTAGCATAGCCACAGCCACACCCACACCGACCGCTCAAGACGCGAAGATTTACTTCCAGTAGGAGACGATGAGACGACAGAACAAGATTGTTTGTTTTTTATTGGTTTGGATTAATTTATTTCTAAACAATAATAGTCAGAAAGGACGTTACAATTATTTACGTTTGTAATTTTGAATTATTTGCTTTTCTTACTTTGGATGTCCGGCTCGCTACTATCAGCATAATTCAAATTCCAAGCCAAAGGCGCCTAATTCAAAAGAATGTCACAATCACAAGACCTATTACAACACCTGGTATCTGGGCAGAGATTACTAAATGCTGCGAGCTGGTCTTCCTCTAATAGATATTTGTCATGTGCCGTAGCTGATGAACAAAATTTCCGTGCCGTTATAAATGACACTATGGAAGAGATACGGTTATATTATAAGTTATCTTGGAGAGTGGGGCGAGGAAGAGCGGGAGATTTAATAATCTTTGACGAGCTACAAAAAGCTGAGCTACAAAAAGCAAAAAACAAAAAGCGTCGTCTTCGCTAACCGAAGGTGGTTTAAGCAGGCTGTCTTCCTAAGGTTGTCTTCTTAAAATGAGTAAAGCAACAGTGGGAAACTTTAATTTTCTTTTGAACTGTTTGGTTGGCGTTGGATGATCAGTACTATTCAGAACCAGAAAAGAAAGATTTTCGAGTTCAACGGGATTAGTAGATCGAGAGGATCGAGTCAGCGTAGGAAGGCAACAAATAATTAGTAGCGAGTCTTAGATGACATGACCCACACAAACGTCCCATTGTCCAGTGACCACATGGATAGGCAAGGCGCCAACCATTTTAGCATAATTATTAGCATGAATTTTCTTGACCAATTAAGGATTCGCTCATCACTCATTAGTCTGAGACTTAATTTCGTTTTGTGCTTCATTAATAATCGACATTACTGAAATACAAAATATAGGATTTTTCAAAACTTCACTTCGGTAAATGGTAGGAACAAGCCATTCGACAAAATAGCTTGTTTGTCGGATGCCTTTACTTTAACTTCCTACTGTGCACTGACATAAATTTGAGTTAGCTGGCAAGTAGGCTAATCGTGTATGGAGATGCAAACATTCAAATCCGTAGTGGCTTGAAAATTAGATGAAGATACCTTGTATTTTGATAGCAATTAATCGTAATAGTTTTATGTGACATATATAATGTAAATAGGAAATATTGTAAGCTATACTAATTGAGGATGAGTCAATATTATGTGATTCCTTGTGCTGACCTTTAATGCGAAGTGAGAAAGGTTCCGTAGAAATAAATAGACATAATTATTCAAATGTATGGTTTCGTGAGTAAATGAGTGAGGGCAAACAGGATTATAAATAGATATTATTAGATCATAGTTTGATGGAGAACTAGTATATTGGATCAATAATAGACAGATTACATAGTGAGAAAGTATTTATGTTATTTAATAGGCTTTGATGTCATTATTATTTACTGTATCTATTATTGCATGAACCGATTAATAAGTTTGATGAACTTGGATGTGCGCACATGTTCCAAGTTTTATGTCGCAGTAGTGGTTTGATTAGGGTTCAACATTTGCAAGTGAATTTGTATAGATAGTAGATAGCACGTTGGATCTGCATGGAGTGGGAACGTGATACGCAAAAGTCAGTGGGTCATTACATGTAGAAGACAAAGACAGGATCCTCTTTTCAAGGTTCTTCATTTCATGATGGGTTGTGTTCATATTCTATATCATTAAAAAGCTTGAATAAAAAGGGAGTCAAGTGGTGTGTGTGGAGTGGCTCAAGTAGACTAATAAGGCTGCATAGACATTATCCTATCGAAATAAATGTAGAATGCAATACAGGTCACAAGTTACGTCGTGTAGAAAATAAATGCGTCTGTTCATGAACCAGGCTGATATATGCTCATCATACAAATAGTACTTAAATATACATAAAATGCAAACGTTAAAGTAGCTCAGCTAAAAGGAAAGCTGATTCTTTGTATTCCACTGCTCTCTGAAAGTAGATTGGATATTATTATTGTATGTTCTCTGTATGTTATGTATCTGTGCGTCTAAGCACAATTTTTATAGCTCTTTTATGGCTGAGTATTATAATAACATACAATACTTGCTTTGTAGCACTTTTAATTGAGTGAGCCATTGGACCTTGACATTAGTAAAGGTGTACGCTTACTTGGCTCTTTTTCTTAAAGTGATTTCAAATCTATGTTAAGCGAGAGACCTAGATAAAATGCAATGACGCGTATTTCTCTCCATTGGTAATATTGGTATTATAAGTATGTTGATATAGGCTCAAGATTTATAGTGCCGCCTCACCCATTCCGATTCTGCTGACGCATATTGTCGGGCAACCGTTTATTATCCACAGCTTAAAAAGCGAAAATAGTCAAATGATGCAATCATATACTAATATGATGAATGTTTAATTTTTTCAGGAAAGGGCACGTTAAGTGAGGATACCATCAGACTTTTTCTACGACAATTAGGTTCGTAATAAATAATGATGACTATATTTTTCGCAATAACAAAAAACTCAATTACATATGGCGTGATTAATGTTATCATGTATTAACTAACCATTTTATTGTTTTGTAAATATTTACACAATTATTGTGTGGACTTGAATGATGTCATGATTAATTGGGAATCAATTTCTGTTTATACTGCAGCTGGTGCAATGCGGGCTTTGCACTCGAAAGGTGTTGTTCATCGGGATCTCAAACCACAAAATATTCTTCTAACCTACCACGACCATAAACCGAATCCATCACCACAAGAAATATCTTTGAAAATTGGTACTTGTCGCAATTTTCAATTCCATGACATATGAATTAGTATCCAATGGTTCAAAATTTGATGCTCATGATTTATTTCTTTTAGCGGATTTTGGTTTCGCCAGATTTTTACAAGACGGAGTGATGGCTGCTACACTCTGTGGTTCTCCAATGTACATGGTATGTCCCAACAGTGATAATTAGAACAGCACTTTTGGAAATTGTGCAAGCGTGAATGTAATACTAATTGTTTCTAATTGTCAACAGGCACCTGAAGTGATTATGTCACTCACGTACGATGCCAAGGCCGATCTATGGTCACTAGGTACAATTGTTTACCAATGCCTGACAGGAAAAGCGCCATTTAGTGCACAAACTCCTCAGCAACTGAAAAACTTCTACGAAAAGAATATTGTTCTTAATCCAAAGTATGTTTCGTAGCGCTAAATTCCCTAACCACAAACCACAATTAATTATGTTAGTGTAATTGTTATGTAATTATTCGTTATTGTAATTTAACAGAATTCCTCCTGGCACGTCGTCGGAGTTAGCAGATCTGTTGCATAATCTTTTGAAAAGAAACCCAAAAGAGAGGCTTGATTTCGGTGCATTTTTCTCGCATCCTTTTTTGGCGACAGCTCCTGTACCTGTGCCCAAGGGACAAAATTCTCCAAGCGACGAGGATAGGGCATTGTCTTCCCCAGAGACAGCCGGTTTTGTAGTTGTCCCGCCGATGCCCAAGTCGAAACCCATACCAGTACCCGCCAGCAAAAGTGACCCGGACTCGTTGAATAATTCTCCTTCTGCTAACAAATCAAATCAGTCCAACCCAAATAATAACAAAGTTCTTACAAAAGCTTTATCCCAGGACTCATCCTCAGCGCAACCAAAAAATAAATCAAGTGCGTTATTTGCTAGTATTTCTTGAGACTCTAAAAAAATAGCTTGGACGTAATTAATTTGGTTGTTAACAGATACCTGGTCTCCGGATGTCAGTTCATTGTCGCCACCAAGAGTTCAATTTACTCCTACTCAAAGTACATTGTCACCTACCGCGTCACCACCTCACTTTCCATTGGTATCGTATTGTCAAACTGCCTCTGGTTTAGTTGTAGGTAACCAAACTGGTTCCAATTATTCTCCCAGAAGATCAAGTGTGGACTCTGCTCCTCATCTTTTCGCTGCATCTCCCCCTGCTGATCATTTTATTTTCAACTTTGAACCTCCCCAACTTACAGAAGAAACTCTCATGGAGAAAGAGCACAATCAGACATTGGCTAAACTGAATTTTGTGTTGGCATTGGTGGATTGTATCATGGAATTGGCAAAGACTAAAGGAGCTCCCTTCATTAAAATTCAAGAATCCAACTCCAGCCGGTAGATATGCATTTCCAAACATTCTTAGCTATTACTTCCTTCGAGTAGCCTTTTAAAATACCGTACTGATTTGTCTTCTATGTATACAGTGGCAGTGTTACATTGGATGAGTCTTTTTTGAAGAAAGGAGAAAATGTTGATGGAAAATCCACACAACTCGTTTTGTATATTCGATCGTTGCATTTACTTTCGTCGGCACTTCGGTTAGCAAAAGATGAATTAGAAGAAGGACGGCTGCATCCTTCCACGGCTGTTAAGCAGGTCATAAAATTTTAAGATTAAAACTCTTGTGTGCTGTTAGTATGTGTGTAGATTACAGACAATATTGTTTCAAGGATAAATAAGCAATTCTGGTAATTTATCTTCATTATAGGTTGTGACTCAGTTAAATGAGCGATTTAAAGCGAGTTTTACTGCAACAAAGAAACTTCGATGTTTGGCTCCACAAAATGTGCTTATTCAGCAGCAATATTTGAGTGCTGATAGAATACTGTACACTTATGCAATTGAAATGGTGAGAAGTTATACTTTTTTTACATTCTTTTGTAAGGAAGAACAAAAAGTAACGATTTTAAATATCACTTTCAGTGTCAGACTGCAGCTTTGGATGAGTTGTTTGGAAATCCTCAAGAGTGTTGCAAAAGATACCAAACTGCACAAATCTTACTACACAGTTTGTATCAACAGGTTTCATCAGAAAACGAAAAGCAACTATTGCTGAAATGTAAGTGTATTCTATGTACTTTCCTAGATGTGAACCTTTACCATTTATTTGTAAACGTATAACATCTAAGTCATAACTTTTACCGTTTAGATAAAGAGGCCGTCGAAACACGTCTATTTTTGATGCAGAAGGCTGGTTTAGTGACTGCTTCGTTTGATGACAATTTTCCAGAAAACTGTTCCCCTTGACTTGTAAAATACCCTAATTTTTTAATAGTGAATATGGATAAACAATTATACTATGTATGTACTACTGGTCGGGCTAGTTCCCCATTTTTTAATCAATGGTAAACGTACGGCTCAAGGACATATTGCAATTAGCAAAAATAGGCCGTCGAGAAACGTTCACCTTTTTTGATGCAGAACGCCGGATTATTAAGTGTTTCATTGAATAGTAATTTTCCAGGATACTGCTCCTTTTGACTTGTAAAAATCTTCGTTTTTTTTAATTTTAATGTCGATAATACATATGGTCGGACTAATTCTACAAAACGCTGAGGAAGATAAAGGCTACGGTTATTTGCCATTCTGTAGGGTATACTAATAAACTAATTTTGAGTTTAATTACTCAATCCGAAGATCTCTTTCATTTTTTAATCCTCCGCAGTTCGTTAATTTGATTTGTGTGATTATAAAGGCGAATTAATCCTCTTCCATTGTAAATCTCAATTCAACCCAAGTTGTCCTACCTGTGTAGTGAAACTGGGGCCTAACAAAAACTAAAAGACGGAACCTAAGGAATGGGTGAAATAGAACGGGATTTAAGTTTATAGAATTTAGTTAGACTACCCGTTTGTAACCAGGGGTAGTTTTTAGCACTAATGGAACAGCGGAGTGTATACTTAGCAAATCACAACGAACTCGTCGGACTAATTGGGAAACGCCCAATTTCCTTATGGAATCTGTCGTTCTATAGCGTATCGGTTAAGTATTTAGATAGACTGCTTGATAATGTTAAAAAACTAAATGCAAAGCAGAAGCGTGTAATTTTACTTTAAAATATAGATTTTGATGTGGGTAAGTACGATACGAAGTACTTTTTTGCAATTTTAAAGTATAAGTGAGTGTGGTCCTTTAATGTCTAATGCAAGACCTCTTTGGGCACAAAACGAAAAGCAGAGATTTTAGTTGTTCAGAGGAAAAGGTTAGAGTGGTCACGTTTTGAATCTCACTCTCAGCTTTTCTGATAATCGTTGACTTCTTCATTCTGTTTAGTTTCTTATGTCAATTTCTATACGTCTCCTTTGCGCATTGAAGGAGTTTTTTTAATTTCATAGAGTGCTTTCATCGCAAAATAAAGTTAGGGGTTAATGTAAGTGACAACAATGTAAAAGAACAAAAATCCACTGTGTATTTATAGTCAAGGACTTTTGTGGGTGTCCGTTTATTGTACTGATTTTGAAGATTATCGTTTTTCCGATAGACGCGTCATAGACGTACCTAAAATATTAGTAAGTACGAGCACCATTGATGCTTATCGTGATATAGTTAAGTCGTGTATTTTGCCTTCTACTTTGAAAAGGCACTTGTTTTTGGTTAATGTTTTGTAAGATAATCTCAGCGTTTTGTTGTGATCATTATTTGCATCTTAAATGTGATAAAACACCCATGCCTGTTGTAATTTACTTAAGCGAGACATCACTATTCATATTGTTTAAATGTATTTACAAGTAGGCTACGGAGGATTGAAGTAATAGACAGGTGTACTTGTAAATCTCGTAGTTAAGATTCATTACCTTATGCTACCATTACTATTATTATAAGAACTATTACTCTAGCGTAAACTTATAGATAGACTATTACAAACCATACAAATGTGTACAGAATAAATATTATATTAGCGTTTGAACGTGTTGAAATAAGTAGCTGTAAGAAATAGTTCATTCTGGGTCGTCCATGTATGCAAATGATAATGTAATTATGGACAAACTCCTTTTTTGTTGTTAACATAAACTGTTGTTTTCAGTGGATGCATTACTCATTTATTGTAGAACAACTCATGTATACTACGATGATGTCAACATCAAATAAATAAAACAAAGTCAATATTAATGGGCACTACATTTGCATAATTCTGTTTATTTGTAATTTTTAGACGCCCATATAGCGTTCATGTTACAATATCATCATTTTCATCTACGTGTCCCTATTAAGAAAATTAATTAGTAGGTATCTGTAACGAAACCTCCTCGTTTACTTGCGATTTTTATTTCCGTAATGGATTTCTTATTCCTACCCAGTCAATTTCATGTAAATAATCTTTATTATATAACTTTAACTTGAAATTGACTAAAATTTTTATCGACTTTAACCTGGTCAGCATACAATTATCAATAACGCAGTTTCAATTCAAACCAGTACACCTACATAACTACTGCTTCATAGGGCAATTTAGTGCTGGTAGTGACTTTAACATATTAAATAGTAAGAATCACCTATGGCCAGCACCATCGATGAGAACAGGGACATTTAGCGAAGGTCCATCCAAAAGTAGCCGAATGCCAGCACATATTCTTCGGTCACAAATAAAATGGAATAAAAACTACTCTGACACCCTGGATTTAGCAAGGCTGTTACATGTAAATTCGGGCTAAATCTGAGGCTTCAAGGTTGCTTTTATTTCATTTTATATGTGACCGGAGAATACACATGTGTCGACATTGACACTTTCAGATAGATTAAATCGCTAAATGTACCTGTGCTCATCAATGGTATTGTCCATATGTGGTAAGAACTGTAATTAAATTATCCAAGTCTTACAGACATATAACCACTT
This sequence comes from Tomocerus maximus, assembly GCA_019776445.1. Taxonomy (NCBI): domain Eukaryota; kingdom Metazoa; phylum Arthropoda; class Collembola; order Entomobryomorpha; family Tomoceridae; genus Tomocerus; species Tomocerus maximus. Next base: position 3,735 of record JABASH010003616.1, on the reverse strand, counting down.
ATACTTAGATATATATAAATTGCATATTTTAATGGTGTAAATGACAAAATATATAAATTATTAGACTTCGTAACCATATAGTAATTACACTACATAGTAACAAATCAAGTGATAAAAGAAGTCAGAGAGACTCAATAAAAGTTCTGGTAAGTACTAAAGCTTTAAGAGAATCTATGGAATAATTACAACCCTTATTTATGATGGTTGCCAAAAACCTTAACTCCTTTAATTTTGACGAAAGCGGCGCCGTTTAAAAGTTCTCGTCGCCCTGATTCCGTATCTGCAATAAAAATTTAGCTGCAATTCAAGATGTTAATAAACACTTATATTGATAAAGTTATGTAGTACTTTTCACTGAGCCGATGATAACTGTCAATTTTGTTGTACGTTTATCAGAAAAAGCCTGAAATTGTATAACGAAATGCTTCCACTGGATACATTAATTTAATTTTCATGTCTACGAAGATACCAATTCTGTTTAAATGGTTATATGTATGCAGCAGATGGACACCTAATGTATCGAATTATATAGTAATGATCATCAAAACTGTTACTAGGTACGCAAGTCATTTCTAAGGTTGGCCTGAATTTAATTTAAAATACGAAATAAATAGAATAAATACATTTGATGAGTTATTATTTTAAATTAAATGTCTACCAATAGATTATACAGGAACAGCGGGTAGGAGTAAATGTCGATTTCGTTTTCACAAACTTTAGGGGTACAAACAGGAGTTCTAATTTAATTGAATGCACACAATTTCAAAAAACAACAACTCTAAATGAGAATACTACATTATCTATTCAATCCAGCTTTACCGATATTGCTTGAACGAATCTTGAACTTATCTTCTTCTTCGTCCGATGTACAATTAGTCTGAACACCACCAACACCTCTGACGGAAGTTGCCCGCATAAGTTCCTGATCCGGTCCCGGTCGATTTTCATACAAAAACGAGTTTAAAGTCTCCTCATAAATTCGAGCTTCAGGAAACTCAACCTGAATTCATTCAATTAATATTCATTAAAATAGTTCTTAAATCCACAGCATTAAATAATTGCATTTACCTTAGTATGCTTTCTGTCAGTGGCATATACTATTGAGGTGCAGCAGACCTCAGCAAACTTTTTTGCATTTCCATAAAACCTCCAGCAGCATATTTCTGACGGTCCTATAGCATCCTTAATGAAGTGTATCCTACCATTAAATCGGAGTGCTAGGCGATCGAACATTTCAAGATTTTTCAATAAATTTTCATCTGAAGTACTGCAAACGAGAAATTAAATAATTATGTAGTTAATATTCATATGGGATTGAAAAAGTAAAAACTGTTTACCTTGTGTAAGAGTACTTATTATTATGGCGGTTTATCAATAGTTCTACTACGGGTTTTGTCGCACCAGCTATAAACTGCTTTCTTTCGTCTTCTGAAGTTATAAATGGCACCTGACAGATTGGATTCAATATAACATTTCTATTTTCAAGTGCTTTTTCGCACAATGTGACGAGATCAGCAATACAGTAAAATTTAGCTTCAGACATTAACTCCTCAATTTCTTGACTACTAGTAGGCAAGCCTACAATTCCATCTCTCAAGTGATTTAATATTGATCCGAAGTGTTTTCCACAACGGTCAATCAATATCCAACCTGATAAACAGATAAAATAAATTAAATTCGACAGAAATAAAAAGAAACCCCTCAAATGAATATTTGGAGACTAACCTTCAGAATCTGTTAAAACTTCCATTCTTCCTGAAAACATTGCCTGGAGCATTGTATCTGGAATTTTTGTTAGGGTTCCAATCGTTGTGTAGTAAAGTGAGCCTCCCACGTTTAATTTTACGTATTGGGAAGGATTCCCCTTTATTACTGTACGTTGGTCACCAGACATGATGTTCCCACGTCTGTCAATCTACAAAAATAATAGTGAATGAACTTAGTGATCATCAATTTCAAACTGACGTACAAATAAAAGGAATTTTTGATAATTTAAATGCAATTATCTTCCAGACTTGAAAAATAGACATGCAGCTTTTTCCAAAGTTTAAATAGAGTGAGATTAAGACTCAGTGATAGTGATTTCCTCCTTCTCTAAATAGTCAATAAGCAAATAAGTAGAAGATACACAGAAAAATCAGAAATAGTTTCTCTATGATATAAAAATATAGATATAGGTGTTAGCAAAGCATGTACAAATTCTTGTAATTATGTAGGTGATTAGAGTGGCTTCGGTTTAGTTATGCTTAAAATATTTGATAAATAGTCTCTGCATTGAATAAAATTATTAAAGTACTCAATTAATAACTATAACAAAACTATAAAATTCAATTAACGGTGTCCTGTCCTCTGACTTATATTGCACTTACAAGATATTACATTTATTTCGATATGAAATAAATTGTAATAATCGGTATCTCTACTAAATTGTGAATTCGAATCAAAGATACAGAACTAACCAGGGATACTTTTAGCAACCTCAAATAATTCATATCAGTAAATTAACCAAAACCGCCCCATTTACCATATATACCTGATAACAATGATATTTGTTTCTACGAATAAAATAACGGAACTTCTTAAATACAATATTAATGTCCCCAGCAGTAAGATCTTAACATTTTAATTATTAGATGCGTATAATACACAATTAATCAATTCTATTATTCTGTTCAGATTCATATAAAATAAAGGATAGAGACCACAGGAGTCCGTACTCTGTAGGCCCTTGGGCTTGCAAAATCGGGTAACATTTTCAATTATCAGGTCTCAATTTGAATTTAGTATTTTTTGCAAAAATGTTAGCGAGTTAAGGGGGTTTTATCGACAGTACACCCTCTTAAAGACTGTCATCGTTATCATACCACTTTTTTATCAACTGTCAACTGTATCCATGTTCCTTGGAAACTATCGAAGGCCCCAAACCAAGCCCAAAGCCTCAGTTCTAATCGTTTAGAAAATCTTGTTCCTTAAGACTACTAAGATTAAGTTTGGCAATTATGGATAGTTATAATATTTGTTATTTATAGCTTAATAGTTTCTCACCTTGGCTTTGACTCAGGTCCTATAAAATGTTTTTGGTATAATTTGATTAGAGAGATTATGCTGTCTTTCAGGACCCGAGACGTTTCTTTAATTTATGTTGGTGGTTATCCTGGTAATATCATCAAAATGTATAAAAGGGTGAAATGTAGTGAGTCACATAAAATCCTAAGAGATGATGTTTTCATTCGTCTGCTAGGTTGATAACATAACTGCAGATAAATAAATACGAATTTACGAATTACGTAATTCACTGATTCATAAGGATTTGTTTGATCAAATCCCCACGCAGTGCACCAAAAGAGAGATTGGTTTGTATTGCAGAATACATTGGCAGTCGTCACCGTCGCAAACTCCGTAGTTGATGATGTTGATAAGTATTAATAAGCCTGCGAACAGGAGATCCTCCACAAGCAGCTGTAATTGCAATACATTCTACTTTTTATCTTCTCATATCCAACACTCGGATATGCATGCCTTTTCTGCGGTCTAAGTACAGTCGATTATAGAGAGAGAGTCAACTGATCTTACATATACATTTGCCATAAATGACACAGTAATAAGTAATAAAATAACAGATTTTAAAATGAAAAAAAATTCTTTAAAACATACACAAAATTATTTCGAAAAAATGTTTTTTTCTAGTGCCTAATCTACTTTTCTTCAATATAACATTAATATAATATTATCAAA
>JABASH010003615.1:0-16023 GCA_019776445.1 Tomocerus maximus | reverse complement strand
AAACACATTTTCAGCAACAAGGTGATATCGCCAACTATGGTCTAGTATTAGTTGACCAATTTATTCAAATCAGTTAGTTTTGTACGTCGCGACATAAGGAGTAAGAAGTCGACCTAAGGATGTAATTTATATATTTTGACCATTTGACCGGTCAGACTAAAATGCCCCGTCCTAGGGTGGGCGCCCCACCACAAACCTAACCTAATTTTACACATCGAAAAATAATCCGTTAGGTGCCGTAACTGTGTATATTTACTGAATTTTACATAATCTAACTTAAAATTATGGTGGGGCGGTTGGGGCACACTAAAAGGCCCGCCCACTCCTTTAGTCTTATTGGCCGCTTTTTGGTAGGTTTTGATTTTGGCTTGGCCGTTTTGACAAATAGCGGACAAAAACTGCGAACATTTATTTTCAAGAATGTGGCGTTTAAACTACACTCAATACTAATTATCTGAGCTGGGACATTTTAATATGCGTCTTATAAATTAGCTTATGAAATTTTTATTTCCCACAAAATGAAACTATAAGCTGCCAGTCTTACCTCTTGTTTGGAAATGGGGAAAACGTGCTTTTAAAATCTGAAATATCAATAATAGGTTGAAAGTTTCCTTAAACCCATATAATTTAAGCTTATCAAATATTTTTTCTCAAAATTAAGCTTTCCTATTACTTGTCAGAGAAAGTTTAGAGAAAGCTTTATTTTGTGAGCAAAGCGAAAAAATATATTTTAACTTTAAGTCTGCAATTATTGATGTCAAGTGTATGAGGCGTTAGATCGTTAGGACGTTGTAGAGGATGGTATAAGTTACTGTTAGGGTGAGCTGTGTTAGTAATGAAGAGGGAGAAAGCGTTGTAAAGAGGGAAAGCAGATGTTGAGTGAAAGCAGCTGCACCTGTTCCTTTGAAAAACGTATATTTTTCTTTGTTTTTCGCAGGGGGACGAGCAGGGAATTTTGTTGTTGTTGTTGTGTGTTTTAATCAAGTGGTGTGTCAAAAGTGGAGCGGATGATGTTGTAATTGTGAACAGCATTGGCTGGAGTGGTCTCTAATATCATGGCCGTAGCCAGCAGAGGTCAGGCACATCCCCCTCAAAATATCTGAGAAAAAAATGGAAAATGTGCCTTAAATGTCACCGAGGTCAGAAAAATAATTTAGGAGGCAAGTTTAAAAGTGGTGGGAGTTGGTCCCTCTAAATATTTTGTGTGGCTACGGCCCTGTAGTGTAAAAATCGGGTTGGTGAATTAATGTGTTTCATTTGATGATAAGATAACTAACCAGAGGGATTAGATTCCTTTTACAGACGGAGAGTTGACTTGAGTTGAGTTGACAACTTGCGGGATTCGGAGAATTCCCTACTCATATTACCCCAGAGTGAAAGTCGTTCCTACTCACCAACAACAGCCACTTTCACATCACTCTCCCCCTTTTTTATCTTCTTTTCTCTGATCTGATCTCATCTCTTTTCTCTCCTCAACTCAACTCCACCCGACTAGAATATCATCCGATTACATTTCCGTCTCTAAACATCTCTCCTTTCACATCTCAAATAATATTGCTTTCCCCAATCCTCCCAATACATACATATATCTATATATTATAGCCATACATCCTTAAGACTAATGTCACTACTAATATTCGGTCGGGTTCCTAGCTCTGGAATTTATCATCAATAATGTAACACGGACAGAGCAAGACAAGATTGTCTTGTTATTTACGGAACACAAGTGAAATACAAGTCCGACTCTTAAGGTCCGACTTTCTCTTTGACTTTCTCTCTTTATCCCCACTGCCCGTTATAAACACTCAGAATGTGCTTACCATTATAAATAACTCTACGTCTTTACCAAATTTTAACTTCCTGCATATACTATAGGCATACTTAGTGCTAAGAAAAAATATTACGTCAAAATAACGTCAAACGCTAATTCGGACATTAAAATCGAAATTTAGTGTCACATTTTTATTAATTTATTAAATTCGCATAATTTGATCAATCAGATTCGGGGCTTAAAATGTTAATTTTCGATTTTAAGGGAATTTACACTAAAACACAAAGTAGTTAGTACCTATTACTGAATATTTTTGACCTGGAATGAAATTATTTACAAATAATTATAATATTTCGACCATTTAAAAACTAAAGACACTTAAATAGTCCGAAAGTATGCGGGGCGTATTATAAATACTGCGGACACACACAGCAGACATTAGTAGATTTATTTGTGTGTGATGCCCAAATAAAGTGGATGGGTACATGTACATGTAGTGAGTGACTGAGGAGGGATAGGGAGAGATAGAGAACGGTGTATTACAAATGTTTGTCATAATATTAGAGTGAGTGAGTGGGATGATGGGGAAAGTGGAGAGAGTTTAGTGACAGGGAAGTGGCAGATTGGCATATACGAGGGAGAGAGTTTAAGTGCAGCTGTGCATCTGCACAGAGAGAGACTTGAGTGGAATCAAGTGAGGGCCAGTCATGTTCGACTGCCTCATCTATCTAGATAACTATATACAATATTACATAGAACTATATGTGCAACTACAGTAAGGGGCCTCAATAACTGGTCAGGGAATTACCATAACCAAATAGCCCGCCTTATTACATGGACGGGAAGGGAACCAAGATTTTTTATTTGTAAAGTAAACAAAATTGTTCGTTGCCCATTCATGTAATACAGTGACCTCGTTGATCATGTAAATAGTTACACGGTAATTCCAATTTCACAAATCTGCAAAAAATCTGCTCTTCTCTGGTGTTATGCTATGGTATGCTATGTAGTTGTCTTGTCTAGCAATATGACATGCAATACTAATTTCAATAGTTTTAAGAAGAAGATAAAGGAATGCTATAATTGGTATTGACATTATTATTCTTGTCTATAATCATAAAAAATCTTTTTTGTATTGCAATTTGGTTCTAAGTAATTGATTGTAAGTATTCTGATATTTTAATAACCTCGGGAAATAAATAAATTACATACCAAATAAATAAGTAATATCAAAAATAAATAAATTCCCATTTGTGCAGTTCCTGGTGTCCCATACTGTAGTGGTGTGTAATAAGGTGTAAGTAGAAGGTATAAGGGCCTAGACGTAGTGATACGGTAAAAGAGAGTTGGTTATGACGTCTTTTGTCGTGTCTGTGAGGAGTGAGTGTGATGGGCTGGTGGTGGAATGGTGGGACGACTCTCTATTACTGATATTTACTCGTCGTTTGCTCTCTATTGTTTACTCCGATTCTTGTTCTCTCTCACACAGACAGACAGACAGACAGAGATAGACAGACAGACACCTACTTAGTTATATCTACGTAGTTTCGTACCCGCTGTGCTGTGCATGTGTCTGTGAGCTAAGCCGTGCTTTGGGGAATGTTTATGTCGGAGTTGTTGCATATTCGACAGAGATATTACTCCAGATAGATAGGGAAAGCAGAGAGAGAGCAGTAATGGAGGTCTTCGCAGTTGAGTTGAATGAATGTAATGTCTCTGCTCTGTTAGGTAGGGAGACGTGAGATTCTCCGAATCAAAAGCGGGCAAGAGCGGAGGAAGAGTAGCGAGGAGATGTTTCATCTGTAGATTTGAGTGGGTCGTAAATGGGAAGTATGATCATCATATTTGCGAACCTATATTCATTTGTGGCCCAGGAGAGTGCAAGACATTGTCATAAAATCCCTTCTAGCCCCATTTTCTTTCTCTCTAAGTGTGAATAATCTACCCGCCCGCCTCAACCCAACATCATACCAACCATACCCACTATTTTGTCTCTTTGTTGTTAAACTCTTGTTTGCCACACCCACCCACCACCATCCACGTACTTGCCACCTTGGTTCTCTCCACACTCATAGTGCTATGCACCAACACTCTCAATTCGTTCACACACACCCCGGGTGGTCTTTCGAAGTATTGAAAATACGTTTCACCCTCTACATTCTAATCCGTGTCCCAACATGCTTACCATCTCATCAGTCCTTTTGTATTATAACGGAGATAATTATTCGTCCAAACTCTGTAGTACTTGTAATCAGTGTACAAATAATCATTTAACAGTAGTAAGCGGTTTTCAATTCCTATCGCTTACTACTACCACTATCTAACCATTGACCTATGGAATAACTATAGGTACCTATATCTAATTATAGGCTTAACTTTATATTAAATGGTCATTAACCAATAAGCAATTAATAATCACCTTCATTTACAACCTAATTAGTTAATTAACACCATTATTAGGTACTTAGCGTTTTAGTGTAAATTACTTTAAAATTGCAAGTTACAATTAATGGTTCAAACCAAAATTTGTTGCAGACCACGTGATCAAATTTCGCACTAAATTTTAATTTTAGTGTTCGAATAAATTTTAAGATATTTTTTCCTAATCACTAAAACGCTAGGGTACCTAATTATATGTAAATACTTATTTTTACTATTTTTACCTCTGTTGCGTTAAAATTTAATACATATACAGAAGTTGTATTTTTCGTATAATGATCGTACAAGAGGGTGATCGGAGAATTTTGTAGACTATATACCCCTGAACACTTTCTGCGATTTAGAAACTGGGGGGATAGACTTAAAATTGGGTGACAAATTCCCCCAAAGTGAAAATGTCCTTTAATCCTTTTCCAAGGGTTGGAGTTAGTGATAATGTACCATTACAAATTACAACGACTGCAAAATGTGGGAAACCAGATTTCAGAACATAAAAAAGTAAGGTGTCCGGCTTTTATGAAGAAAGTTGACAGAATGCCCCTAAAGGGTACCCAAGTACTCAAAAATACATTGACCGGAACAAACACATCTCATACAGCCTTGTGAATAATATCTTGCACCAGAATGTGCAGAACGAAATTAAAAAAGGCCTGCGTTCACACCCTAAAGAGTCCCAAAAAGAGATTTTAAAAATAAACTGCACGAACGCACCCCACTTTGGCATGATCGAATTTTGACACCATATTTGGCACTTTTCTTTATCAGGAACACCGAAAGAAACCCCTGGATTTTCTATGTAGGTCACCGAAAAAAATTGAAAAAAGTTGTATACTAAGAAAAAAAGTTTCGAGTCTTTGGTTGAGCAGAAAGTCATATTGGTCTAAGCAGTAATCGAAAGTACGACCAGCTAGGTGAAAGTCCGAGAACACTCCACTATTCTGAGCTGACTAGCAAACTTCGGGGAGGACTTCATTCGCCAAAATGTAGCCTCTAGTCATATAGGAGCAGAGCAACAAAGACGTGTGTGAACAAACTAAAAACTTCAAAATGACACTTAGTATATCTAACCTGATGGACGCCATTTCTGTGGACTTTTTCGGAGTTAGTTGGTAAAACAAGGGTATTTAGGCGCAGAAAGAACCATTTCTCTGGATAGGCTTTGGAAACTACTCGAGTAAAATAGAATTAAATTGAATCCTCAAGAAATTTCGTTTGGTCATCGGGCACGAAAGCAAGACTATATGTGCCATATCAAAAAATGATGGAGACACGTGGAGAACACCAAAAATATCCACATCGATCCCTGCATTTTTAACTTTGCCGGTCTATACTACAGATAGTCTACAAATTCTCCGATCACGCTCTGCATAACGCCGAATAATACACGGAAACACCTTCTGTAGTAACATTGCAAACCATTATTGTTTGCAATATCTAGAATACACAAGTAGTCTTTGGACGTCAAAAGATTCGTCTCAAATCCCAATCAAGTTTTCTTTGCCGTTGGGCAGCAACAACCCGATCTTCTCTGCAGAGAAGCCAGCCAGCCAGGGGTCTCATGCCCGCCCACTCAGCGGGAGGACAAGTGCTAGACAATTTGCACACAGGGTAACAAAAGTAATTTGAAATTACTGAATATCCTTAGTGTGCATGGGCGGAGGACAAGATCAACGATTACTTATCATTACAGTAGTGCGAGAAAGATTCATTTGGAATAAATGACCTGAAAAGCATGCCCCTCCACGCTCCTCTTCCCCCCTCATGACGCCCCCGGAAAATCAAGAATTAGATTTCTATTTATTTTGAGGATTCGTTGTCTGACTTTCTTTTTATTATCTCGTGAATTCTTCTGGACGGAGACAGGCAGGACGGAGACAGGCAGGAGAGAGACAGTCAACGACTCATCCTTCGCATCAGCTTTATTGACCATCTTTCACTCACGTCTGTCTGTCTGTCTGCCAACTCTACTCGCTAGTGTGTATGGAAGAAAGAATAAGTATATTATGTACAGTTTGTATTGAAACACACCGGTGTATATGTTAGCGTTCAAAATGACATGTCTAAGAGTTTTGATACAAACGAGGTAATAATGATATCCAAAAATTTCAAATGCATTATAAACTGTCGCGTTGAATTCTGTCGGAAACTCGTTTCGTGTGAAGCATATTCAACAAATACTGACAATTTGGTATACTTTTGAAAACGTTAATACACACCGGTTTGTTTTAAAGCACACTATAACATATAATTGTATAAAAAGTCCATGATCCAACACGTGTTGGGTCATAGAAGTGGTACTAGTGAGTGGTGGTCGGGCGGGCGAGCATCCGGCCGTTGTGTCTTATGATTTTTGTCCGTTGGCCAAGGGGGGAGAGCTTTGTGTAACGAGGCAATAGTCGTTAAGGGATCGCTTCTCTTTCATCTCTGAGCATCTCTGAGAATAGCAATTGCGTCTAAATCTGTCATCAACAACCCCATCATCCACTTTCTTACTTTTCATAATTGCCATTAACCTCCGCCCTCCCCAATCTCCTCCATCTCATCCCTATCAACCTCAATCCTCCTGTCATTCAAACTCCGTCAATGGCAGTCCACCTACGCACACTCCAGCACCGTAATTCCCTACCCCTAGGAATTACTCCAAATCTCCCCTCATAATAATAATGTCTCAGTTAATTAAATATTATTTCTTGAATATGACATTTATTGCAGTTTACAATTATATTTCTATTATTTCATAGTAATATTTGCTGTTGTATACTGCACCCAATAATACTTAAGCCCAAGCTGTTACTAAGTACTATAGTCATTAGTCATTCATTACCAAGATTATTGAAGCCATATTTATGGAAATGCATGTGCTGTCTGTCTGTGCATGCGTCTGGTTAGTATTTAGTTAGTTATAATATTCGAAAATGGGCAACATCGATTACACCTTAATATTTTTCAGCAGTAGAAAAATTTGGCTTATATATAGATTCCCATAAATTTTTCTCCAGGTGAAAGTTAAGTGCAAATTCAAAGAAAGTTATCAAGAATGTGAAACTTTTTGGTGAAAGTTTAAAATGACGTTAGTGTACACGCCATTTATTTCATATTTGAATGAATTGGAATATGTGAAATAAATAATATTAGTTGAAATTAATTGAATTTTATTAAAATAATTGAAAGTTAGGAAGCCACTTATGTAATTAAAATAAAATTAATTTTATTGAATGTATTGTCATAATGTCAATGCAAATGTGACACAATATTAATCGTGTACCCAAATTATTTATTTCAATTATTCCGAAGAAATTTTTCAACTGCCATATGCATAGTCATCGTAGTATGCACACTGTAGATAAATGAGCGGGCAAGAAGATCAGAGAACATAGGCAGAGAGTGCACAACTTGTCCTCTCCTACCTGTGGACTTACAGTAATCAGGTAATGAGTGGCTACTTTGGCGGAGAACGTATATTAGGTGGTGATAATGATCAGGGAGGGCGGGAGGGCTTTGTGGAACTGTCTAATAATAAAAGTAATTGAAGGGATAGTGTGGAGATTGTGGAGATGTAGTAATGGATAAGGAATTGAGGTCGCTGTGGATGGAAAAGCCCCCCCCCCACTTCCCCTCCCCCTTTGTCTCTCGCAATGAAGTCCTTGGCCCAGCAGAGCAGAAATCCACAAAAGGTTGTCAGAGATCAAGAGTGTGCTTATATCCAACAATATCCTATGAAGTGGTGTGGGCTGGGGTTGTGGGGGGGGGGATGTCCGAATGTATGGTGGATGGACAGAGAGGGAGATCATTCTCTGATGAATGAATGTAAACACAAGAGCTGCCCATACTGATTCATTATCCGTGTGTGGGTCGTCAGGAGTAAATAAGTGGCGTGTGTGGATTATACCTATTACTATGGGCATAATAGCCAGGCATCGGATAGTTACTTACAAAATTATTTTCTACCACAACATGCATACGCCTCCGACACTTTCGCGAACCAAGTGTGACAGTCAATAAAATTTTCTGTCTTTTTTCACTATTTGGACTTTTAAAAATTTCTAGCGGTGTAGATAGCTAAAATTTTAGATTTGTCACTATTAAAACCATTTTGACATTACATACAATTATTTCACTATAAGCAATTTTTGCAAAAATTCTTGGTTACGCCTAATTTTTAGTATTCAAATATACAGACACCATAATACCATATTCTGGTATTAAATTAACATTTTCAAATTATGTAATTTGGTTTTATTAAACTGACACCATACAGAGACTAGTTTTTAGTGATTTGGCTTTCAACCAACTTTTTTGCCTTTTTAGTATAGCTAACGTTTGGGCTTTTTGTCACCTATAACGTTTGGGCTTTTGGTAGGTACCGTTTGGGTATTTTAGGAGGTGTACCGTTTGGATTTTTTGTCATCTATAAAGTTTGGGGTTTTTTGGTAGGTACCGTTTCAGTTTTTTGGCAGGTGTACCGTTTGGGTTTTTGGTAGCTATAACGTTTGGGTTTTGTAGAATGCTTTCGGATGTTACGGTAGCAACGTTTAGGTTTTTGGGTTTTTGGTAGGTAAGTATCCGGTGTGTGATGATATAGGGTGTGGTGGTATGCAGTATGGATGTACTAAGTAGGTGTAGGGTATGTGGGATAGGGAGAGTTGGTTGGGTACGGAGAGAGAGAAGTATTTGGGTGGGAATGGGATGAAATGGGATCCAAAGTGTTTCATAGACTGACTATGAGTGAGTAAAAAGGAAAGTCCATAAAACGACATCGTCTTGTCTCTCCATCCATTCTCTCCCTCCTTTCTCTACTTTCTTTCTTTCTCCCACTACAACAACCACTAATACTTACTTCATTGCTTATACTGCCTACTCCCGGTGAGCACCTAGTATATATGCCTACTTACCATCACCCACTACTACCATCTGACCTCTTTCACTCTCTCCACTAGAAAGGCAGTCATCCGACTAGGCAGGAGACTTAAAACGTCTAGGCCGTCTGGGAACAACTGCTTCTATGTACATATTTACTATAGTGTGTATCAAAATTTGTGTAGTCATAGTGAGAGCCAGTTATTATGCGCATAAGGTTAACCACTGCGGATGTTTGGGAAATGGAATTTCACTTTGTATGATGACGTCACGTTCCCAGTGACAACCAAAGAATTGGTCGTGGCTTGGTCAATAGCTGTGGATCCAAATCTTCGAATTTGGATCCGCAAATGAAAAAAGTAAAATTCTATTCCCCTAACATCCGGAATGCTAACCTTATACGCATAAAAACTATACTTCTCACTATGAATACACAAATTTTGAGTGTGTATAGTATTCCACTCTGTCTTTCCTTCCGCTGATACGCAATTCTTCTTTTATGAATGAAGGATAGCTAATGGATTCACGCAGTCTGTCCGTGTATTTGTTCTTGTATAACTCTCAAACAAATTGACGGAGGGTAACCAAACTTGACCAAACGTCGTGCATTGCCCTATGAAAAATTCTATTAATTTTTGTTTTGCTGATCGGCCAAATCGTTGCTGAGATTATTGTTTGTCTTCATTTTGATGGTCAAAATAAAATAATTACACCTTATTTTCCATTATCTTTCAGATGCCACCAAAATGTGAAAAAAGAAGTAAAACTTGTTGGTATCCAACCAGCCTAGGCCAATTGTAGGACTAGGTTAGAAAGGTACCCCGCGTCTTGTAAACACGGAGCGTCACTGGTAGCGTTCAACTCCATTTACACTTTACTCCTCTGCATAATATGCATGTTATATGTCTACCGACCTCTGGTCTGTTGTGAATCTGTATGGAGAAAAGACAGAGTCGGAGACAGAACAGAAGGTATAATATAGTAGATTAGGTACCTCAGTTACGAGAGTTCTGGAGTGTGAGGCAGGCAGAGAGATGGATAGTGGAATCGGAGGTGGAGGAGGGAGGGAGATTGTATTGTTGTGTGAGTGAGGTCGTTTTCTGTTCACGCATTATTCGGTTTAGTGCAGTGTTTGATTTTAGCCGGCTTTTTTACATTTTAGCCAGCCAGCAGCCCTTTTTAGCCGGCTAAATTGGTAAGGCTAATGGGAGGGAGATTGTATTGTTGTGTGAGTGAGGTCGTTTTCTGTTCACGCATTATTCGGTTTAGTGTTGTTGCGGTGTTTGAGGAGAGAGAAGGAAGATACGACTGCCGAACGTACCCGCCACACCACGGGATCCTTTGTTTCCTCACACACATCATACATACTCTCTAATACCATTATATCTATATATTATTATTAGGCGACAAACGACGGTGTTCAGATAGATCTACTATTGCATATATATACGTATGTCATGTAGTATATAGAGAGGGGGGAGGATGTAAGGCATGAGTAGTGGGGGGGGGGAATGTTAGAAGTAGTAGTGCATGGATGGTTGTGCACACCGCTTTCTCTCTTTCGCTCCGCTCGGATGGAAATAGGAGTCCTGGCCTGGGACGGAGGAGAATTGTCCAGGACACGACACGCCACGGTGAGTGGGGATTTTATGGCCCACAGCAGCAACCGATTACAATGAATTTTTGTCACATAAAACAAGAGAGAATGTCTCACTTCTCCGACACACACACCCAAAACAAAGAAATGCATTTACTCGACATACCTTCTAACTAACTACTACACACACACACTTATACTAATACACCACTTCACCCTAAAAAACCTCTCTATTTATTTATCAAATCCCATTTACTCACAGCTTTACTAAATTATTCCATTCTTTTATGAATCTCATAATTATACTACATACACCACAACAATTAGCTCAATCGAGCATTTTGTGCTTGTTGGAATTGGAAGTTGGATTAAAATGCATATATCCTTGGCATAGAACAAACAATTTATTGCTCCATCTTTGAAACCTAATACTTTTAGCCACGATAACTTTCTAATACATTGATAGATTTTGACCAAACTGACAAAAGCATTGCTTATGACCATGGGAGAAAGCCTATTGAAAATGCGCCAATTCTAGAGATACCGCAGGCTCATTTTGTCTTCATTCTTCATTAGTTTCGGAATTCCCATTTCCCACCCATTATAATCTTAAATTGTGTGCACGGTCCCCATTACTCGGGCGAGCTTCTGCTACGGCTTGCGGTAGGTTTTATATATATTATTCATACATGAATTCATTTGGGCTCAAATATATCCCATTTGTTCCTTCATTTCTGACTTTTAAAAAGTAAATTGAAAATTATAAGAAATCTAAACTAACTAGTGAGTACATAGAATATACAGCCAGCGCCGGAATGTGCATTTGGCTAGCTGTCATAATTTTTACGGGATACGGAGTTAAAGGAAAACGGGTATTATGTAATGCGAGTATAGAGAGAGTGTAGAGAGGGGTCTTACTTTGTATTTGCCGAGGTTGGCCACGACGCAGGAGAGAACGGCTTCTCGACCTGACGGAACTGTGACGTTCCGGATGTTCTCCACAAATTCCGGCTCATTGTTCCCTCCACCGCCTTCCAAAAATGGTTCTGCCACAGAAAACAATAGACTCACTTTAACTCAGTCTTCAATGCCAATTCAGTCTCATTCACTCCATGAACAAACTCATCTATACACGAACGATACAATATCCACTTTATACATACGTCCTTTAAAACAAAAGTCTTTTAATCGACAAACTTCATAAAATCAACATAATCATGACGAGGGTTACAATACAACTACAACTTATAATGTTGAATCAACCCACAGACCCAAGACCCCGTCAGAGACCCGTTAGACTGAGTCTATAGATTTCTTAATATTAATGTCATGTAGTAATACTGTTAAACTTTGGTTACATAACACTATTTTCAGGTCTCCATAACAGAAATTCATCCAATGTCGATGTTGAGAATTAAAATATTGAGTAACTTAGTCAAGTTTAAGTGTGTGTGTATTTCTATGGACATAAATCACATCAATCAAACACAAACAAATCAAAAGGTACATAAATATATTTTGCCAATATTTAGACTGCAGAGCCAACTGAGCCAAGATAGTAGAAACTGGATTACAGAAAAATGTAACCACAGGAAATGCAAGCAACAATAACTAGTCAACTCTACTTGTTTGTACAACATTTTGTGTAATATTATAAGTAGACATTAAGCATATAAGGAGACATCATAGCATGTAGCAGAGGAGAGAAAGAGTTGTGTGTGTGAGTGAATGCCGCCGCCGTCTTGCATCGTGGAGTTAGTTAGTTAGTAGATGTTGGAATGGAATGAAAGAAATGGAAAATGCAGAAAAGTTTCCCCTTCATTTAGGAGCGTTAGCCAAATTTAACTAATAACGAATGGAAATTGAAGTCGGTCGAGAAATAGAAGGTTGGGAGCCGAAGCTGGTTTATTTAGCATAGAGAACCCATTCGTGGTAAACACTTATTGGTTCATCATCTGCACTACCACTCACAGTACTTTCCGTTTGTATCCAAACATCCCTGCTTCCACGCATTTCATATGTCTCTCGGCTTTTACTGCCACTGGAAAACCGGTTTGTTTTAGTTTATCATTCCCACGTTAAGTAGGCACTAGAGAATAAACCAGAAGGCCTATTAAAATTAAATGTATGCATATGCCAATTTTTCAACTTTTATTTGTGAGACAACGTGATTATTTATTATTGGTAGAACTATGTATCGCGGAAATATCTTCATTGCAGACCAAATCTTTAAAGAGTCCTGATAGTTTCTCCAAACTTTCAAAAAAAGTTGGTATGATAGTGCAGGAACCTGCCAGGAGTTCAATGATCCAAATTTTCCCTATTTTCTTTACCTGTTGTTTTGGAACGAAAGTTTCCTTCGAAAATATGTTTATAGTTGATTCAAATCCATGATTCAAATCCATAATTCAAAGTAACAATATCCAAAACTAATTTACGTCCTATATGGACATTTGAAACTACTTTTATAAGATTCTGGATTCTATGTGGGATACATGACGCCTTTTAGATCTGATTTATAATATTAGTCGAAAAAAAGGTTAACGATTAGGGGGCGTACGATGAACTGCCCCCATATGGTAACTACCGAAGGTGTTCTCTCCATTTTCGGCCTCTTGCATTTTTCAAAAAACCCGAATAATTTTTTGAATCAGATTATAGGATCCCCTAAAGAATCCAGAATGCGGAATCTTGTTAAGTTGTCATATTTAAAACTTGATTTGGTATGTATTTACAAAGTTTTTATATATGTCCAGGACATTTCGATAGAAACGGAGGTTGAAGGGTAAGGAGCAGATGTAGAGCAGAGAGCGAGGCGAGGTCGGTAGCGCAAATGAGAGGGAGGGAGGGAGGAGAAAGATGTTTTCACAGTTGCGACAGAAAAGAAAGCATTTGTCCCATTCCAGTCGAATCGACTCGCAAATAACCTTCGATTGCTTTTTTCGGCGAGCGACAAGGAAATCTTGAATGAGACTCACTTTCTCCATCCGCCCGCTAATTCCTTTCTCTCCTTTCTCTCCTCAACGACTTTCTCTCGCTCACTCACTCGCCTTATTCTTTAATCTCATTTTTACTCTTCCACACAACTACTGCTCCAATTACTCCATCCCTCCACTTGCAATACCACTTTGCTTCACTTGATCATCTTTCAAAGTTTGCCTCTCTCTCCGTGATTTATGTCCATTTCCTCGTCAATTTCTGTTCAGCTTTAATGGAACTCTATACATTTAGATGCAGACGATCAATTCCTGCCTCCAATGTCTCTCCTACAGTACAGCATACCACCAACCGAGTTTAATCTCTCTGCAAATAACAATATTTAATTATCTAGCTCTCATTTCCTCAGTTCGGTTACCATCTTGATACTCTCGGCTATCTCATTCACCATCCACCGCTCTTCTTCACAGCTATGTAGCTATAGAAAGCCCAGAATATGTAGGTATATTCTTTTCAGGTTTGACTTACGCATTATAAATTACATTTAAACCTAAAATATTTACTCGTAGTCACAAATCCAAAGTTTCCGAGACGATAATATTGATTATTTTTCTGCCAAGGATCCGTGCGAGGGAACTCTGAAAAATGGAATTGTAAATTAACACAATATGCATGCACTAGTACTGAATCCCCTTACACTATTGACCTACTCGATATTGTAATAATTTTTATCACGTAATCAGTAGTTAACTCCATCAAAAGAATTTCAGAGTGCACTTTATTCAAAGTGTACCATTTTTGATTGCAATTCAGTTTTACTAATCTGCAGTAGGTATTTTGTTAAATTTTACCCCGCATTAACTATTTTTAACTCCGTAATCTGTAAAATTGTTGTTTTTCGTTGAATAGAGTATGTATGTAGGTATGTGCAAATGTGCCACACGATTTTATGCCAAGAGGAGTCATATAGATAATGGTCTGCTGGATGGAGGAGTTGGTGTTCTTTAAAGGGATGTTGGCTTTTGAATCTGTTGAGTGTTGACGGTGTAGACAGGGTCACAGACTAGGAGATACAGGGAGTAGGTATGTAGGAGTTGTAAGTGTGTTGTTGGATATTGACGTTTTTGTTAAGGGGAGATCGACTGTGAAAAATGCGTGTCCAATATTCTCTGTCAATGTCAAGTGGGAGATCACATGTGTTTATTCTTTTGTGTACACGTCTGTCTGGAGTCTCCAGAGCCTTCCCCACTCACTCCAGCAGACAACCATTCACCATCACAATGTATTCCTTCCTCTAGTTCCTACTCCAACCATACAAGATGATTACACGCCGTGAAGTGGAATCAAGCCAAGGAAGCCAAATCCCCGAATATCACACAACCAAATCGGAGTGCACAGCCTGTTAGCCCAACTGGACGTCCACATTCGCCTGTCTCATCGGGGGTCTCATAAATTGCAATTTAGGGAAAATGATCTAAGAAAGCAAATGAATACATAATTAGGAGGGTTCACAATCACAATAGAAATTATGATTAGAATAAAGAATGATTAGAATTCCTTCAATTTATTCGTCTTAGATTTATAGAAACTATTATAGAAGATTCAACCAAAAGGGCAATCCACCAGTAGCCTTATCGTTGCATACTGGGTCGTGTCGTGGTGGCTACAAAATACTGGGACTATATTTTTGGTGGCTACATTTTTCTGAACATAGCTATGATATTTATAAGGACACATTAACGGGGTGTGGGGACCTTGAAAACGATTCCGGGAAATCGGCTGAACATACAGTAATAGGGTTTTGATTCTCAAAATCAACCAAGAATTTTGATTGATTTTGAGTATAAGGAAATACATTTAAGAAATAAATTTCGATTTTTCATTCATGTTTGCAAAGACAAATTGAAAAAAAGGGTTTCATGGGTGTCATCAAATTCTTTCCTCTTTTTATTTGTATATGTTGTTTTTTGGAATTTTTGTGCGTTTTTCCGAAACCCCGGAATCATATTTTCCTGGGTTTACATGTGACGTTATCGTTTTCCTTCAACCAAAGTCCCCGCACCTCCTTAATAAACCAGAATTTGAATAGAAAATATTAGTCGAGATTTTAAATGAAAAATGTAGCCAACCACCGAGTTTATTTTCCAGGTCCAGAAAATCTCCTTGACCCATGTCCAATTCTAACTAAGCTGTAGCGTCCCAATAGGATTTGCTGTTCATTTTCAAATTTTCTCTCCTCTATAGATAAAAATAGCCATGATAACTCCTTGCTAAATCCTACTAAATAAAAATATTTCTGAAATGGGATAGAGCAATAAATGTACACATGTTTGTATGTTTGGTACGTACGTACGTACGTAGGTAGGTAGGGCATGGCTTAATGCAATGCGCAAGCGCGTATTTGTATGGGGATTCTCTTTAA
>JABASH010003614.1:0-16024 GCA_019776445.1 Tomocerus maximus | reverse complement strand
ATTTCTATAGCAAGAAAATATATACTCATAGATAGACAGATATAAAAAGCTAATGCCATATTTAAAGTTATAAAATTAAGGAGTGGGCACCTGCTTAGTTTCTTTAGGTCATTCATGCAGACACTAATTTGAAGTTATATTTAGTAGATAATGGATTTGGAAAAAAGATTTGAGCTATTTAATCAACTGAGATGTCAACATGGGCATGATCAAAGGCTAGAACACCCAGCGAGGCCTTACGGTGGTAGAACAGATGGATAAAGTAGCGGAAAATGAGGCACAGCAAAAGTAATTTCTGGGGCTAACACAGTTAATGTGTCTTTTGTTCTAACGCTCCTATAAAGTTTCAATGACAATCTTTTAGCTACTTGTTTCTTAAAGCTTCTTTTAAAATAACCATTCAGTTCAATATTTTGTACGTAAGTAATAACACTTAACCTACACCTTATCCAGTCGCACCGGTGAGTCATAGTCATAGTCATGCAAGACATCCTCAAACCTACAGAAGCTAAAATCAAATTGGATTTCATTCAAATAAATTAATAATTTATGCATATATTTAAAATAGCATATTTTGCTGCATTCTGAATGTATTTATCAATCTACAAACACTTATTCTATTCATATATAGTAGGCACTCTAAATTGCTAACTACAAAATTACAACTTAAAATGAATATTATTTCTTAACTTGTTATATCTTCAAATGTATATAAAATGTATACCTACAGAAGATTTATAGTAACTTTACAAGGAGATCTTAAAAAACGAACAACTACCTATTGTTAGTTTTCAAATTGTGTAACTCTTTAATGGCAGAAATTTAGTTAGCTCCTTTGAATTAAAAAATTGGCAAATAAATACTCCTCTAAAACAGGGCTATGTTTTTATTGAGGTCTACTTTTCAGCAGCGCCAATCACAATACGGTGAAATGAAATCAAGAACCCAAACCCAAAAACAACGCTAATTCTTGACCTTTGCTTTGCATATTTGTGATATAATATTTAGTAGAGAGCTTTGTGTAAACAGATTAACCGTTTTTCTGCACCTGTTGTAATATAAAGTATGCTATGATTGTTTCAGATGACCCACATTAACTATAGTACTTAGGATTACGTAATAATATCTCACTTACACAATAAGTACCTTCTTATAAAGTACATCCATTTGCTGAGAAGCAACTAGCGATAGAACAGCCCGGAACTTGAGTCGTCTTTCGGCTTCCCTATCGTGCTGTTCATGTTAGCTAGGATTTTGGACAATAAGTCAGCAGGGCCTGTCGCCGTCGCCACCTTTCGAGTTCCTTTCCCTTCTTTTGTCTTCAGTAAAATTTCGTTCTCGCCCACAGTCTCTTCTGCCGGTTTTGTTTTAGAAATTTTATTTCTTTCCGAAAAAGAGTGAGATCCTTGTGAAGTTTTGTCAACTTTTTCTCCCGTACTACTGGCATTTTCCGTGTTTTTCCCATGGGACTTGGATGTCCCTTGCTGCTCGCTACTCTCTGGCACGTTAGGATTGTCCGAGCTGGGCGTTTTAGATGGCTTGGAACTACTCCCACTCTCCCGATGTTTGTCCCGATGTTTTGAGCGGTCTTTGTCTCGGCCATGATCGCTGTGTTTGTCTTTTGAACTGTGACCATGTGATCTCCCTTTGTCCCGATGCTCCCGGTGTTTGTCCCTGTGGGATGACGATGACTTATGCTTGTCACGGTGATCCCGACTTCGTTCCCGCTCTCTATTTTTATTCTCGGACTTTTCATGCCTAATGCTCACTTCAGATTTCACTTCTTCAATCTTTGGCTCACTTTCCACTACAACTTGTGGCTCTTCTGGTACGTCCACAGTGGGCTCACTTGCCACGGTTTCCTGTGACTCAACTTTCACTTCAACATTTGGCTCGTCTATTTTCACATCGTTTGAATTTTCCAAAGTGTCACTTTCCATTTCCACCTCCTTTTTTATGCTGCTTGACGACACCGGGAAATTGTAATCTTTGTCGGCTGATTCCTGAGGCTCCCGCTTCGCACTGCTCCGATGCCTGTCCTCACTTCTGTGTCGGTGGTGCTTTTTATCTTTACGTCTCCGAGAATCGTCCCGCCTGTGCTCCCGTCTCTTCGACTTGCTTTCACTCCTACTTCGATCTTTGTCCTTAGATTTCTCCTTGTCGTCGCTTCGCTCTTTGTCCCGGTTTTTGGATTTGCTGGAGGAAGAGTGTCTCTCTGAATTGCTGCGGCCTCCGTGACTCCCATGCTCGTGCTTTTTGTCCTCGTAGTGCACTGAATGCTTTGGTTCCTTTTTCACAGACGAAATTGAGATCGATCGGTCTTTTGAACTCTTATGACTTGATTTACTGTGCTCATTCTTGCTTGACGACACTTTCTTTGATGGACTCTCCGTTGCTTCTCCCGTAGTAACTTCTGGGTGAAGGATGGGCATCCAATTAGGATAGTATTGGCGAAGACGAACATGCCAAGCTACACACAATCCATTATTAATGATTTCATACTCAAGGGACAAGTCTTAAATAAATAAGTAGAATCAAAAAATTTACCTATACTCGTTACAGCTGTTACAGTTCTAAATTGGTGGATTATATTCCTAGGTAAGAAATATATATCATTGTCACAAAGACTGATTCGAGAATAGCGAATTCCATCTCTCCGGAGCTGGTTTAGTTTCGCATCCTCAATCCACTGGACACACTGTATCAAATAAAATAAAAATTAATCACCAACTATTAGAAAATATGACACAATTAGAAGCTTAGCAGCGGAATAAACATTACCTGTGAGGCAGGAGGTTCGTAAAGATCAAGCTGAAGTTTAGCAACCAAATCATTGAAGTCGCCGGCATGAAATGCTACTACATCTTTTGTGATCCTATTGGACGTGTAAGGCTGACCGCAATGAACGGCTTTCAAAACGCCTACACAAAGAATGTGTGATATTGAGGAGGAATTTATTAATTATTATTGGTGACATGTAATTAGTAACTCTGGAGTTTTAGATCTTACCAACAGCAGCAGACGTTACTCTATGTGGGTAATGTTCTACATGATCTGCATGGGCTTTTGTACGGTCTTCAAACATCACTTCTCTTACGTCAGATATTCGCGGTCTAAACAGCAGATTTTTTAATTCGTTGTTCAAACCTCCTCCCCTACTGGTAAAATTCAATACAACTATTAGTCACAATAAAAACATGAATGTTATAAAATTGGTTAATACATATTTCATTTACCGCTGTTTTCTTGGAGACCGGGTATCTTTATCCCCGGTAGGAATAAGCTGCTCTCCGGGCCTTATCCACAGGATAGGACCATCGTCGGATATTTCAGGCCTTGCTCCATCCAAAGTAGACAACGATCCCCAAGGCATAACCTTAAATTATTGAACATTATAATTAAGTTTACATGTTCGTAACATGAAACGAGTGAAATAATCCCACTTAAAACATTAATGTTAAAAACACATTGTCATTGGAAAAAATCCAAAAATTAAATGTAAAATTTTCTAATTTAGGAATCTACTCTACATATTTCTGTATTCACAGAGCAATTAAAATTAAAAATTTGAATCAGTAAAAAATTAATTTTTTAGTCAAAATAGAGAACCACGAGAAACAACAAAATCAAAACAAAGTTTTGTCAACATCAATTAATTTCAATCTATCACTGTTATAATAATTTTACTTTTGTTAGTCATTTCGAGTCACTTCGAACTCGGGAATAAAATTTAAAGAGAAAGAAAAATATTATTTTGACCTCATCTCATACATCTGTGCCATAAATATTCATTATCAATACTTACAGTAATGTTTCTAAATTATTTGGGGGAACCTCAGTTTGAGGAAGCAAATAAATATTATTAATGTTGTCAATAAAGTCATTGTACAAATATTCCTATTCACTTCACACTTTAGTTCACTAAAATATTAATTTAAAGTATTATTGATTTGATTTCGTAAAGAAATTTACCATTTTTAGGAAAGGACTTTGTTCTAATTTTTCCAAGAAATGTGGGAAATATCCTCCAGACTCTTCATTAGCTGTTCCAACCAAACTCAGCTGATTTAACGGACCAAAACGAAATGTTCCACTTGAGTAATGAGCGTAAACCTGCAATAGAATGTTTATCGATATCGTCATTTAGTTTCCTTACAAATATCTGAATGAAAAAATATTTTTATGGTTAAAGCATGTCATACATTTTGACTATAATTTTCCATTGTAGTTGTAGTGATATCAGATTGGATTTTTAAATCCATAGCTTTAACTGTCAGCGTAGGATGCTGCTCAGTCATGTAGTCGAGCAAATCCGGCAAGTACCGTCCACCCTCATGAACTATTCCCATGACGAAATTGGCAGTTTCTTTACTATCCTCGCTGAATACGAGCTGAAATGTTAAATAGAATGTTAATTCTGAAGGAACAGCGCTACAGCAGAATATATTACTAGTATCGAAGAGACAGATATATATACCTTCAGAAATTCCTCTGCAAATCTTTTAGTGTCCTCTTCTGAGAGAGAATCAATTTCGTCTTGGTAGGCGTGAAGAACCAAAGCTCCCCCGTTTGGATGTACTTCTATTCTGAAATACTTTTTGTACTTCAGACCGTTAAGCAGACTCTCAAATGGAAATTTTGGAGACCGAGAGGATTTAGAGCTGTGTTTTATTTTTGCTTTTAACGCAGAAAAATTTGGAGGCCTACGAAGTCTATCAAATGGGATAGGTTCGGTTTTTGGGATGATTTCTTCCTTCGAATCGCCACTTTTTGTTTTTGGAGAACTGAAAATTATTTTTAGTGTGATTACATTCCATGATACAGCAGGTCATTAATTCAATTCATTGTTAGTTCATTCTAAGCGTCTCACACTTAGGATTAAATAAAAACGACAAAACACAAACAATTTTACCTACAAATAGAATAATAACTACTATTTTTGCAGTTACAAAAGTCAAAATAAACTTTAAAAACTGATAAATTGAATAATACAAAAGAACTGACATGCAAATTATATGCAAAATAAGAATACTAGAGACCAAATTATAAATATTTTCATTTACCTTATATGTGACTTATCACTGTGTTTCAACTTCTTTTCTGGTGTATCAACATTAGGAGATTCAGCCCTCCGCTTTCTTGAGTGCCCCTCTGGAGAGTCTTGGATTTTCTTCTCTTCATCTTTCACCATATCGAATTCGACTTCCTTTTTTTCTTCTGAAATTAAATTAGCTTAGTGAAACAACTGTGTCCATATAAATGCTCAATAAAATTATTTCGAAACATGTAAACACACGGCAAATGCGAACTCCTTTCACAGATGAGAAAGATCTTTTAAAACATATAGTGCTTACAAACAAAATTTTAAAACACGCCAAAGCAATATTTTAAACCTAACTAATAAGGTTATACTTACGTTTGAAGTGAGAAGGGCACAATTCATGTTCCTGTTCCAGGTCTCCAACCTCCAGTTCTGGCAGCTTATCCGGGTCGGCAAAATGTCTCGATACAGATGTATAGTCACTACTGATTGGCGAGTGCATTGTCGAACCGACCGTAACCTGGACAGTATCACAAGCATACTCCTCGCCTTCGCTACTTTTAAGTCCTGGCATAATTGTAGGATCATCTTGTACATCATTGTTGTCTAAAATACAAATATAAATTTTTGTTGTAGTATTTAGGCCAGCAAGGCATTCAAATTTTATGTTCATTTCACGTCATTAAGTCATTAATGTATGAACACTATTCAGGGGTTTCTTGTTTGCGTACCATAAAATGCACAATTGAAGTCTGAATAAAATTAGTTTGTAAAATATTTATTAATTGTAGTTACCTGATATAATCCAGTTCTTGGGTAAAAATCTGTGAGAGTCTGGATGAGAATAATTATTACAGTTTTCTTCTTCAGAAGGCAGTGGTAAATGATTTAGTAGATTTCTGGAACAGTTAGACCGCTGCTCAGTAAAATTATTGCTGATATCTTCAAAAAATACCGGTGGTAGGTTATGTGCATCTTGATCAGAATAGTCGTCCAGGATTTTATTTGTTCCATCCACACCTCCATTGGACACTTCGGACAAATTACCATCTATTTGCATGTTTTCTTGTCCAGGAGTCGCAAAACCAGGTGTAGGACATCTGGATTCGGGGTTGTCGTCAGGAGCTTCAATGTCACTTCTCTCTTCATCACTTCCCTCCGAGCTACTTGAGTCGCTACTGACTTCTTCAACTGACAGTCCCAGCCTCTCTTTATCTTGGCTGGCAGAAGACGTATGCATAGCCTCTGATTGAATATCTAGCAAGTTTGTTACTGGAATGTTCACCTAAACATTTAAATATTCTGATTAGACATTGATGAATTGCTGCAGAGGACAGAAGTTTTATCAATGAAAGGAATTTTAGTTTAACCAATTATTTAAATAGTACATAGTTACATAGTACTAAGCTTCCATTCTGTCAAATTTTAAATATCCTCATTCATTCTGAATTGAAAAAAGTAACAGATAATATTATTATAGTTTTTGGCATGAAATTAATCTCTCCATTTCGTGTGTCATTATTGCAAAATAATAATATTTCTTTTCATATCACCAAGAATATGTTATTGCTGTACAACAATATAGTATCTACTATTTATATTGTTTCTTCTATGCATTTATTACTTTAGCTTTTAAAAAAACTCGTCAAAAAGTTTATTTGTGTTCGAAAGGTTTAATTTGCAAATAATTTACCGAATCATGTTCATTTGACGTATAAGGGGCCATTTCTACATCCTGCCACCCGTATTGATCATTGTATACTTTGTCCTGACACTGATCGTCACCATCGAGGGTACAAGTGTTGGATATTGGAGTATGATTGAAGTTTTCAACGACAACTTCAGATTGTTCACAAACACTAGCGTCGCTTACATCTTCCTCCTCTATATCACACTCATCTATGTCTTCGCCGGCTGTAATTTTTAGTCAAAATGATAACATTAGTATTAGCAGATACCTTCTAACTAATTAATTATTTATGATTTATACTTCACTCAAACTATGTTGTAGTACAACGTGGTACAACTAGATTTAGAAAAAGTTCTACAATGTTAGGAATTGATAATCAGTTTTTAATTAGTGCTTTTAGGGCAATGGTACCTCTATTACTGGCCATGGGTGAATTGGAAAGACTGCGAGAACCATGGACCGTGGAATTTGGACGAAAGTTACTTTGATCATCCGTTTCCCCTTCCGTCTCGTCGGTCTCATCGGAGATGTCGTCATGATCATTTTCGACTTCTCTATCGCTCCAACAGGAAGAATCCCGTGTCGGTGTTACTGCGGACGATGAAGATGTGACCAACGAATTTTGCTCGTCGTCATCATGGTCCATTCTACGTCGTACTGAGTGAGATGATAGCTGATGGTCAATTCCCTCTACAACATTATTGTGTCGATGTCTATTATGGTGTAATTTGACTGTATTTAGGGTAGAGCTAGGGAGACCAGGTAGATTTCGGAAGCCCATTTGGTCTCTCTTGCCTCCGTTAAGGCTACCAGCTCCTAAACTCGAAGAAGACGATGATATATATGAAGTGGTAGCTGACGACCCAGGACGTCCGCCACTTCCACTACTTTTCGTCACATTAATTATTGGGTACGAGTCCATTCCAATTTTATATTCAAACTGGTTAAACACGAAACATTTTCATTTTTTGGTACATTCTCTATTGAATGAATCAGACCAAATGGATTCAAATTTCACTTATTGCACTGCCAGTTTGATCAAAGTTTGAACTTCAAGTAATACACACAGAAATATACTGTTCTTCCATCAGCCATAATTTATTTGCTGAATAGCAATTATTATTCTCCATTGTTTGTGGTTATTTTTAGACTCGGTTATTTTTCATTTTGATAAACCAGTCTTCTTCAAAGTTCATGACTGAAAAAAAATAAATCATGATTATTAACGCATTGCACTCCAATGATGGTCAATATATTTAAAATAAAAGCAAAAAAGTTCAATAAATATATAATTAATCCCGAAAATAAATCAAAAATTGTTACAAAGGTTAATGACAAATAGAAATATTCTGTCAATTAATAAATACAATTACTGTAAACTGTAAAGTGAATTACTACACATAAATTGATAAACTAATAATTATATATATTCACAAAAATTAATAAACACATAATAATATGTAAATGGTTTGGTGACTGACAACGAAAGATATTATTGAATACTTTTGATGTCAATATTTTCTTGGACACAGAAATTTGAAATTATTTTCGGTTGACACAACTGTGTTGCTACTTGAGCTTACTTCTAGTACTCCAAAATATGAAAATTACTAAACGTAAATATAGGATTAAGTAATGAATATTATAAATATTTACATAAATGACCAAATATGATAAAATTCACTTAAAATTAGCAAATGATAAAATAAATAAAACATCGGGATTTCTTACCATTACCAACTCGCTATTTTAGTCAATTGAAACTTCTTAAAATAAAGTTAATCCACGAAAATTGATTTGTTTTTGTGACGAAAAAGGCCATATTCAGTAATTTTTAGATTTTTTATTTGACACTAGTTCACGAACAACATCTGTCATCACATAACACTTTGAGATACACAACAGTGTTACACGATTGACGATTACAATTCAAAGTTAACTTTTAATTTAGTTTAAAAAATGATTGGTACACAATGGGTATAGGGTATATTAAAAGTATTATTTTTAAATCAATAATAGTTAAAAGTTGTAACAATACTATGTAAACCTACATGGATTGTGATTGGAGACTGGACAACTATTAAAATGAGTATTGAAGAAATAAGAATCCGCAGTTATGAATTTAAAATAGAAAAATAGCTAAAGAGAGTTTGAATTTGGATTCTCCGACCAAGATTTTAAATCAAAGAGAAGAAAATTGGAAAACTGCGCTGTTTTTATTTGCTACACCTTCAACTGTCCTCTTCTTATTCACCTTTTTAAATACTAACGCTCGCATAATATTTTTTAACTATCAACGCAGCAAAGTATTTAAATCCGCAGTATCAAATACGAGTTGAGCAGAGGAGACAGCCAGTAGTGATAGTCGAGTTAGTAGAGTAGCCAGCAGAATAGGCAACTGCTCAGAATATACTCAATAGGCACTAGGCACGTAGTGCTCACAATACTATAACTAAATCTATTTATTTACGTGCTACGTGTATTACTACGTGGTATACTACAGGATGCAGATCATACATTTATATATTATTTATCATATAATGCCATTACTATCACAAAACCAGTATTACCCATATAGAGTATACTGTACACTATATCATGGCTATCCTTTCCATGATATACGAGATACAATGATACTATTACAAATGTCTTCTTTCTGAGCTCCTCCGATCTCCATTTTACCTACCTCTCTTTTAGTTTTACCTATACTTACTCCAATATACCTATTGCTCAGTGCATATTGCTCACCAAAAGTACATACGTTCTGTTGAAACCAGCGATCGAATAATACTAGGCAAAATGCGTCAGTAAAGAAAGTCTCTGTGCACTGTATTCCAAAACCATTCAGATATACCTAATAGATTTCTAAATGGTTATTAATTAAATTGGGATATTAGCTCAACTCAGACAGACCTGTCACAAAGTTGCGATTTGCAAAATTCAATGTTTAAGCACTAGTAAAATTGAACATGTCTTTTTGGGTTCATAATCTGGTCGCAAATGGATAGACCAATAAAGAGGGAATGCTGGCGTTTAAAATTTTGGCATTTTCTTGCATTTTCTTGCAAACTTGCAAATTGCATGACAATCTCATGAAAATTGCACGATTTGCGAATTTGGAAAGTGTACTTTAAGTTGATGTCGCTATAACATGGTCGAAATTGAAATAAGTGTATTATAAATCAATTTAAAATCTTAAATTATTGTGATATACTTGGTTTGTTCATTTCCTTTTGCCTCACCATAAAGTGTTCTATCCAAAATAATTCTATAGAAATTTTTAAAGAAATCACTTTTGCCAATACCTCTGAACTTTCATTTTATACCTAGTCACAATTATTTTAAGCTCTGATTTTCAAAGGCCTTGTGCTGTATAAAAAAATTCAATAGCTCAAAGGGGTTTTTACAAAATGCGACAGTTTTGCGACAGTTTTGCGACAGTTAAGGTACGGGTCAGTGTTTTGCCTCTTTTAAAACTGTCACAATATGTCACATTTTGTAAATCGCCAACATGGTTGGCTTTGCAACCACGCAAACCATGCCATTTTCATGAAATTATCATGCAAAATTGCAACCTTGCGAAAATGCAAATGCGGTAATTTTTTAAACGCCAGTGCTCTCTCATTGGTGTAGCCATTTGCGATCAGATTATTGATTTGCTGACCCAAAAAAGGCCTCCTTATTTTTGCGAAGGCTGAAACTTGAGATTTGTGAAACGTAACTTTGCGAAAGCCCTGAGTTGAGGAACTTGTTCTTAGTTATAGTTTGTATTGTAGTACTGCTGGGAAATGTGAACATAATTGTGATTGAGAATTATAAATGTCACGATATTTCACTATTTTCCAGCTAAATAACTATGATTAGAGGAATGAGACATAACATCGGACCTGAATGGTTGTGGCATACGGTGTATTTTTGTACAGGGTTATTGGATAGGGTTGCCACTTGTGGGGCAAACAAACATGTGTCAAACAGGCAGCTCAAACTTTGATTTACGTAATAAATAGTAAGTGTGTTTAATAAAGCCAATTTAAAACACGTCGATACTGTAATTGTATGATGCAGCATGCTGTGTAGGTAGTTAGCTTTGGATTAAACTATGCTACGTTTAATGATTAATTGAACATCGATTATTGTATGACTATTGATTACATAGATTAAATAAGACATTACATAAAATATGGCTATCTGTAAGACACTGAGCTAAAGACCCAAATCAGATTGTTAAGTGAAAAGGGAGATGACGACTAAAATGCTACTTTCCTGGTCTTAATTTTTAACATTTTCTGCTTGTTAACTGCTTTGACGTCAATGTTGACGAATGTTCAGATCTATTGACGAAATAAATGCGTTGATTCTGAGTCCTAATTGGGATCAGGCTGGAGCAAACCTCCTGATTGGGATCATTTTCCGTCTATACAAAGCCTTTCTACCGTCTTCGTAAAGTTACCGGTTCTTTTAGTGCAGACGGGTTTTAATACAATTCATCCGCTAGTATGTGTATACATATTTCTGGGCAACAAAAAATTTCGTCCGCATAATGCTGAACAACATTGGACCGAAAGTGGAACACCCTGAGAAACTCTTTTCCAAATTAAGTTTTTCATCGAGAGAAGGAGAAAAATGGTTTTTTCATGGACAAGGCCATGGACCAAATAGAATTTGAAAAACAAAAAGTAATTAAATTTTATTATAGGATGAAAGTTACATATTCCCTAACATCACCTAGTTACTTGACAGTTATTTGAAATCCAGACTCTTACTATTATTATACTTAGTTATAATAACTCGATATTTTCATCGTGATTTTAATTACCGGTATGAAAATTGGGTAACTATGGTTAACATTTATTTTAGCCCATCAGATGCGTGACTTGCATATGGAATCGCAGTCTGTTTGTCCGTCAGTTGGACAATAAGTCCCGAACGCAATAATGGTAAGGACCTAAGGTATAATAAGATATTCTTTGTCATTAACTTGAGATGCATCAAATTATGATTTATTTTGAGAGGACAAAAGTAGCTCCTAAACAAATGTCAAATATTAGATTGATACATTATGACCTAAAAATAGGCCAAGCATAAAATTAGCCCAAAATATGACGTATCTAAAGATGCAAAAATTTGACGTAAAACTTAAATAATATGAATCAAAAGGCCAAATTTTGTTCTGAAGCTTAAAATAAGCTTGCGGATATATTCAAAATTTGGCAAAAATTATGACATATAGAACAGAAATATTAAAGGATGGAAACAAAAATTCAGAAATTAAGAACGTAATTTACAGTTTTTACTTCAGTTCTAAAATTTTTTACAAAATATTCCAAAAAGTGTTAAAACTTAAAATTGTACAAATGTTTTTCTGATTTTAGCCAAAAATTATTGAAATTCTTAGGACCTTAAAAGTGAAATGACTTAAAAGACGTAAGCGCCGAAATATGAATTATGCGATTACATACAAAGAAAGCTCGTTTAATTATGAAATGTTGTCATCTGAAGTGGTACCTAGTGCATTAACGTTAACTATGATCGCTATAATCTATGCTACCTTTTTGCGGTTTCTGCTGATGATGATGATTCATATGGATAGGAAAATTTCGTAACACAATTTATGCACTTCCATTTCAGCATCTGCGTCAATCATTATACCAGTGTATAGGCTCACGTTTGGTACGTCCTCTCTGCATTGTATTTGGTTACGTTACGTAATAGGTACACACGGACTACGTTGTCTTGTACATGCATCTGTTGGGTTTAGTTCTATGAACATGAAACGTGAAGTTACCTTTTTGCTAGGATTTATTCTCTATGAGTACGTAACTAGCTTGGACAGAGAAATAGTGCAGTTGTGATGAAGCACAAGGAGTGAGTTGGTCGCTTTTCCTTCGAGCCGCCTGGCTCTAGCTTTTAGCTCCATGCTTTCCTCTAGCCTACAGTGTGGGAATCAGAATACCTGGCATAAGATTCATATTTTTTAGCTTCGGATTGAATTTTTCTCAGATTGAAGACTAATGGCAAATTTTAGCAAACCTTTGAACCATTAGCATTTTACAACAGCATTTCCGACAAGCATCAAAATTATAGACAACTTAGACTTTTCCATGTAGTTTCCCATAAACGAATAACTTCCAATACTATTTTGAGTATGTGTCCATGTTTTTAGTACTATTATGAGTTCTCTTTCTTGGCCAAGCTAAATACCTAAAAATGGAAGTTTATTATTTGATACAGGATTTGTATCTACATTGCATAATTACTAAAAATTGTTACATGGCAAACATTTACAATTGATTCTTAACGTTACTCATATCCAATACTGACTGTATTTGCTTTCTCTGATTATGAATGAAGCTATCAAGTCAATATGCCATTTCATCATCAATTCTTTGTTTTGTTGCGCATAGTGTAGCAGTAGGCTGTATGTACAATTATACAAATACAAGAAATTAGCGTCCCAAAGCAAGACTATCTTTAAAATTCTTATAACAAAAACCCTCTCGATGGCCTGTATCTAGCTGAATTAGGTTCTAATGAGCTAATCCGGGTAAAGTCCAATTTGGATGGGAAATTTGGCGCATCTACAAGTAATTTATTTTTAAATGAGAATTTATAACTTTCCACGTTTATGGAAACGAATTACATTCATATGAATTATTTTTAAGTAAAGCTATCCTTCTATATGTAAAGTCTCAACAATGATTATCAATTTGAAGGATGCTTATCTTAACATACTGTTTGTTTGGTACAAGCTTACGGTATTTTACATTTAGCATATTCATACAATGATCTATGAAAACAACAATCCTAGGTAGATGATAAGAAGTAGGTATTTCATAAACATGATTAACAATGTTCGCTGACAAAAATAAGGCATTGTGCTTTGCTGTTTGTAAAGGTATTGCAGGGACGGACACACGGGACGGACCCGGACCGGATGCCCGCATGCGTGGTTCCATAATAATTCACCAAAGAAACAGAATAAGCATAGTTCAGTAGTATTTGTAGCAGAGGCGGCTCTCCTTGGGAGCTGGTGGAGCACCCGCGCCCGGCTGAGCGCTGCAGGGGGACTCGCGGTGGAGGATGCATATACTAAAGTTCACCTTTTCTGTAAATACATAAGTTTCCTAAGAACCCCAATTTTGACGAATACAATAGCATTACAAAGTTATTGTTAGTGTAATTAATAATAGACGTTAGGAGTTAGGAATATCAGAATACCTTTCTCCAAATTGGGATACACAAGAAACTCATCTAATTAAACATAACAGAAGTTCATATCCATTTTGCTAGTTGCAATGACATGTTCTTTATGTACACTGTTTACATATTTTATAGCGATTAGTTATATTAAAATAATAGTAGTAAGTGTGAGTATTACAATATTTTTAGTAGGTACTCTCTATCACAAGTACTGTGAAAGCAGGCAGCTTTGAATGAAATTTACTATTTAACTCACAAAAAAGAATCAAATCTCCATTGTGGAATACAGAGATGTCTCTAGGAGCTATTAGGTACAACAGCCAATAGCAAAAAACCTCCGTCCTACCAATAGAATATTTTCTCGGTCCTCCTGTCCTATCAAGGGCCAAGGAACTCAGCTGATTACAGATCTCCTTGGGAGACGCAGAGAAGTCTAGCTCCGACTTAGTTCTTCCTTTGTGGAATATAATATTATATGGTACTTCCCCCTAGCACCCGGCACGGCCTCGCGCAACCCTAGCCTAGGTCCGCCACTGATTTGTAGTGTGTATCTATCTGTATTTCTACCGTATCAGTATAGTATCAGTATGTATAAAAGTATACCTAGCTTTTCCACATTCCGGATCGCATAAAGCTATAATACTATTGCATTTGAACGAAGTCAGTCGGCTAAAAGATTTGGAGATGTGTTTTGTGCTATTATACATCATGGTATTATAAGCAGCGAACATAAGGGAAGTCCTGCAGTGGCGAAAACGAGGATGTTAAATGAATTACCGAGCCTCATTACACCAATTTAAACATAATTCAACTTTTAATTAGTTCCTGATTTAACTAATTTAGTATCGACGCGAAGGATAAATTAAATTAAAATTTGAGAGAATATAAAGGCAAGAAAACGAATGCAAAAATAATTATTTTCTTTCAATCCCATTTCACAGTTCACAAAAATTGCTTAATAATATTATAGAAACTATTCCCAGAAAAGTAAGTCAAGTGACTTAGTTGGATATAATTTTGACTGTTTGGTCGAAAGAATAGGAGGGAGTTGAATTCCAATTATTATCCCAGGAGTTGTTATTGTTTAGTTACGTCGCTGTCTCCCTCAACCCAACCGCCTTTGGTTTCTTTTAGCGCCAGAATACGTGAAGCCAGAGATCCCTGTTGCAGAGGCGGGGACAGGACTGTAGAAGAGTGCAGATGATTGGGCGGAGACGGAAGTCGTAGTTGAATGGGCGAATGGGGCGGCAGGTAACAAATGCGTCACGGGTGTGAGGAACGCTTCTTCAATGCACACGAGGAAAGGGTAGGCGATGGTGGCCTCCGCTCGGCTCTACGCTACGAGAGCGGCGAGAGAAATGCTCTGCCGTGCGGTCTCTTCATTCTTTACTCGCAGTGGAAAGAGACGTGCCGATGTGAAAAGCTGAAAGCATTTCCCTCCCTCGTCATTAGTTGAGCAGCTTCGGTTGAGTGACAGACAATACCGATAACTTCCAAATCACGTTTTATTTTGGTCCAGTTTTTATTTTTATTACCCAAACTGAAAGATCAATTTACATCCGTTCAGGTAAGAACAGTATTCAACATTTTAAT
The DNA here is from genome assembly GCA_019776445.1 of Tomocerus maximus. Classification (NCBI taxonomy): domain Eukaryota; kingdom Metazoa; phylum Arthropoda; class Collembola; order Entomobryomorpha; family Tomoceridae; genus Tomocerus; species Tomocerus maximus. Next base: position 500 of record JABASH010003614.1, on the reverse strand, counting down.
CATTTTTTTGGTCCGACTGTTCAAGTCAGCGACCGAGGAGAGCAGGGATTTCTGCCCGTGTCGGAATTGTCGGCTTAATTTTGGATTTTGTTTACATTAGATGTCTTCAAGTAGTGGACCCTCACCACGCAAAATTAAGCGGGTGGAAGAAAGTGATGGCTCTGAGGATGAAGCCCAGGAATTTGATGAAGAAACTCAAAAAGCTTTAGAAGAAATTGACACTTGTCAAAATGAAATCGATAGCCTCAACGAGAAAGCCTCAGAAGAAATACTAAAAGTTGAACAGAAATACAACAAGTTGAGAAAACCATTTTTCGATAAGAGAAATGGGATCATCGAGAAGATACCCAATTTCTGGGTCACGGCAGTATCCTTTCACACACAAAAATCATTTCTATTCAAGAAATTATCATTTATTTTATAGATTTGCAAGATCTAACGCTAATTTAGGCATATCAATTATAATTTTTGTCTATTTCCTTCCGTTTGACCCTTGTCCT
>JABASH010003613.1:0-16026 GCA_019776445.1 Tomocerus maximus | reverse complement strand
CTTTTATTTACTCAGAATATACAGTATTTTCAATTCTATGACATTTGTCAACCTTATCTGACAACTTTGTGACATTTAGATTGATAGGGGTCACTATTACTTATCTGCAAATGTTCTTTCTGCTAATGCCTTATTAGACTCGTGTAATTTGTCTTACTTGTTAAATGGCAGTGGTCAATTGAATATTGAATACTATTTCTTCGTTAACAAATATTACGATTACGTAATGAATCAAAATCTGTTTACTTTAAAATGATGTATTGATTAAAAAATCCGATACTTTTTTACTGCAGATTACTCATGGTTAGGGCAAATTAAACCTGCAATTAACTCGGGAAACTTGAAGTGAAAAAGAGCGAACCCGGAACTGTTTCTGAAATACTAAGTATCCACTTTGTAGGTGGTGAATTGATATTTTTAGCTGTTAACAATGGAATGTGACATGAGTCCACCGAGTCTGTCTTGGTGTATTTAGTAGTACAGCAAAGCAAAGGGCAACGAATTGAAATTCATGTCTTGGCATATCAACAAACAAATAATAAATCACTCCACGCTCTGCTGGTAATACGAAATCGATTCCAATGGGCAAATTAGCAATGGAGGATTATGCTGAATTTAAATTCATGTCATCATTCTTTGCTTTGGCAAAGCCCAGTCAGCACTCAAAGTTTGAGCTACCTACAGCACAGTAATCATATCACTAAAGCGTATGTAAACGTAGATGCATTGCATCGTATCAAATATCAAAGGACAGTTCACGAAGATCATTTTTTTTTTGTTTTAGCATTAGTCTAATGCATTATGCATTCATCGAGCTTATGAACAAACGTTTTAGAGTCACTAACTGCAAATCCTCATTTGGATTCACCAGGGACAAATTACTCTGTCTGATTTTATGCGTAACCATACAATAGTTGTATAATATTATTCGTCCGTGTAGGTCTGACATATTGAACGGTTAGAAATATTTTACGCATGTTTCTTCCGTACTGTGTGGGCCTTCTTCATTACCTACGAGGTTCTCAATTAAGTAGGTAGCATCTCTAATGCTATTATTACTTTATAAATATTATTTCCTGTATATACAGCAGAGAGAACAGACTAACCTATTTCACTGTCGACATGAATTAATTTTTTGAAATGAACTCCGAAGGTAGTTGGGTATAATTGAAATAGTAGTTGGAGGAGATGAATTTAATTCTCCCATTTCTTGTTTATGTGTAGATAGGAGTCGTCTGACTAGGTATAAGTAGACACAAGGTGCAGTCATGTCTTTCAAGTTATTTCGGCTGAATGGGTGGCGGTGGCACGGTTTGGCTGACATGACATGGAAGAAATTATATCATCTGGTAGTGTTGTTTAGTTGTAGAGCGGTCCTTGCTCTAGATATGCAACTACACAGAGTAGACCTAGACCAAGTCGGTAACTTGTTTTGTTTTACATCCAGCAATCAATGATAATGTCAATTACACTTTATTGCATCACATTACTACCCGTAGTGAAGATAACACAAACAGAGAGAAATCAAGCTACGCAAGCCTCACATGGCCGTCTTCTTTACCATTTTTGCTCTCTAGTGATTACAAAGGGAATTCAACACTCTGCATTTGTTTACTCTCCGGAGCTGGAACTTATTATTAGAAAACGAAGACTACCTAGGTGAAAATAAATAAGTGTATTTAGTGGACAGACGATGAATGAAGAACCCACAGCAGTACATCGGTAATAATATCAATTTAGAAGAACACCCTGTTAATTTTTTTGTCAGAAAGGTTCTACAGCAGTGTCCGTAACTGGCGCTTTAATTTGGTAGAGCAAGACCCACTGTAGTCCGAGGTAAACCAAACCAAGTCAAACCAGACTGGAACTCTCACTGAAAAAACAGAGATTGTAGTTTAGCATATAGCGAGGTGGGATTTTAAGGTACTTTCATTTTAGCGGCATACAAATATGTAGTCGTTATATAATAGTTGATAGGATATACTTATATAGTTGGGATTTGATATACTAAGAAGTACCTAAGGCACCTACCCGGAGTACTACTTACCTATCTATCTACTTGGGGAAGAAAAAAGAAATATTTATCTGTGGAAGAATGAAAAAACCTACACAGAGAGCTAAGACAGGACAAGGTAAGTCAAAGGGGAAAGAGAAGAGTTGATGGAAGTGAGAAACGTGGGAACATGCAGACATGCAACTGAAGGCAAAGCTATCTATGTATAATCCAGTCAAACCAAGTCGAATAATAATAAGATGACTGAATTGAAGAAGACCTAGTCCTGAGGCAATCAAATGAGACTTGACTGTATTAACTTCCAACTTAGCTTCTCCATTACTTTGATGGCGACTGGAGTGAGCAATGTTGAGATTACCTTAATATAAAAACAACCAAGACAGAGACACACATTTCATTAGCAATCACACAGTCCTCTCAGCTCCAGAACTTTTCATATATTTATGTAACCGACATCATCTCGGTCCATACATTCAACTCAACATAAAATTAGGAATGCAAACCTACGTAGCTTGCTTTGGCGTAGTTGCTTCACTTGACCAAATTAAAGCAATCCAATGCAGATGCAGCGATAGTAGCTATCATCTTTAAGAGCCAAGAAGCTGCAGGTATTCTGCATCAGCAACAGAAGGCACAGCACTGTGGGTGACTGACTCAACGTACTCTGTACAGTGTTATTAGTTGGTTCACGAACTTCCAATTAAACGTGTATATTATAATTTATTACATTAGCTATGCCATGTTTGATGTGCTGCAGTCTTACATCTTATAACCTCGTAAAGCACGGATGAAATGGAACACTGTACCATATGCAAGATTTTTTAACTTTGTATATTCACACTCTCATAATTATATCATATACAATGTACGTTTCATTGGCAGTAGGGAATATCCGTAGCCTATAGGTAAAGTAGCTACTATTTTGGATAAAAACGAAATATAAATACATAAGTATGTTTATAATGCGTAGCTAATGTTAGATTTTTTGTCTGTACGTAGATAGTGCATTAAAATTACAACCATTCATTGTATGACATATAGAAAACATTGCAAGTGCATATCTATTTTGTAGATACAATGTATCATAAGTATTGTCGTGTAGACAGATCTGAGTTTGTACATGAAATTAGCTGGGTGAATGCGAGGCTTGTTCGGATATGCCTTATTATATTGTGAAGAATTCATTCCTCTCTATCCCCGTAATTTTCATTTCGTGTCTATTCAAGTTTCAAGGATTCGCCCACTCACTCAACTGAGCCAGCAACAAAACAACATCTTTTGCATCATATATCTCATATAATATTGTGTAAGTCGGAAAATGGAAGTAGTTAATAGTTAAGTTTGACTTATATTAGGAAGCTAATATTCATTGAAAATGAATGTGTACTTATGCCAGTGTAAGTATCCATCTGGTTGTGAATGTGTATACGAAATAAAATGTATCTACTTAGGTAGTTTGTGGAAAGCAGGAGTGTTATTATATTTTACAAGCCTAAAGTATGTAAGTGTTGTTAGGAGGTTTTCAGTTTGGATTTTGGTTTGCTTTGGAAAACCTTAGGTAGCAATTACTGTAAGCAAAATTATTGGGTTTGTCGGCAGAGTCTTATTGAGCCGACAACTAAGGAAGGAGCAGATGATTCAAAGCTTCGACTACATCGCTCATGTATCAACGAGTAAACCAGACTATAGACATGCTTCTTTACTTTTGAAATCATAATTGGTGTAATCGAACGAAGATTTAATGCATTGACAAGTCAAGACAAGATATGACGTACAAAGTACAGGTATACTTACTTGCGAACATGAAATGTATTAAAGTATATAAATCTTCCTTTTGATGGTTTCTCTCTTTCATAATTGCAGGTAAATGTTCTGTGAATTGGGCAAAGGAGCACTTAGCTGAGACTATTTAGGTCTGTAGACACACAAACTCTGTAGCTATTAGATGTGTGATATAAACATGCCTATATAAGTCAACGGAAGACAGGGTGAGACTGAATGTGTAGGGAGAGACAGATTAAGATAAGTATCAATGGCACTATACCTAGAGAGAATCAGGAGATGCCTGATTATTGTTGGTTTTCTCGGGAAGGAAACACTGCGATTAAGTGTGCGGCAAACGCTTATTACTAATTTCGTACGTGCTTATTTATTTATTTACTTAAGATGGTGATGTTGGCTTTTCTAGGGCTAAACATTCATTTTATTTGGCTTTCGGTTGAATTAGGACTTTGCCTTATGGCTCTTAGGAAATTGGAGGTTGGAAGCACTAGTTACTGCATGTCTATAAGATCGCTTGTTACCCTCCCTTCCTATCATTCCTACCCACATACCTTATCAAACACTTATTACCAACATTTGGTGTCTTGAACCAAGATTGAATATTTACGGACAAACCCTGTAAGTTTAATGAACATGGTCGTATTTATCAGAGTGACACCATATTTTAAGAATGTGATCACAATAAATTATATAATTTAATTTGACGTAGGTTATTCAGAGCTCTATCTTGCAGAAGGTACAATTTTACTGTATATGAATGTCTGTTTCTGTTTTAACATTCATGACCTGATTCTCTAAGATTTCATTTCCAATAGTGCAGGAAGATATAAGTCTGAAGTGAGTAAACAAATGCCGGGTGGTTGAAGAGTAAATATTTTGTGTGGAAGACTCACTCGGTTGATAATAGCGAAGAAGGCAGCCTTTTAGTGTGGGTATACTTAACTTATGTAGTATATTTCGGTCCTACATTATTTCTGGTAGTGATTGCGTGCGTAGAAGCATCGAGGAGGTGCTGTAATGCAAGGAGAGTATTGAAATGTGTGTGAACACAGGGAGAAAAAGTGGATTGAAATGCAGGGTAGGAGAACCGAAAACACTTGTGCGTCTAAGATGTGAATGGAGTGAAGTTGAGTAGAAGGGTTGAATTGAATAGAAAGATGTAAGTAAGTAAAGAGGAGAGATGAGAGTCTCAGATGTTTTGCTAAAGGCTCAAGATGAAGAGGAATGACAAGTGAAGCAAAGCCCAAGGAAGCCAAGTTTCAAATCGACTCAATGTTTTCAATGTGAAGAAAATCCTTGGAAATGTTCTTTGCATCCTCTGAAAGAGAAATACTTTCACACAACCCACCACACGCCACCATATAGTCCTGCTGAGTACTCATGTAAATACTAGTTTCCATCTATCGAATGTTTTACTTTGCTTAGCCACTTTAACTTAAAGCAATTCAATGCAGTGCGGTGCATTGGAAAACAACTGGAATGCAATGCAAATGTATATTCTCATCCTGGAAACCAGAGCAGACACTCTGGCTAGGGCCAGGCATTATTCTACCGTATCTTTATTAACTTGTCTTCGCACAAGAAAATAAATGAACGCATTCGTGCACTTCGCTGGTCGGTGAGATAAAATAAAAGCACTTGTACATTGCACACTCTGTACTTTAGGCTCTTTAGCTTTATTAGCTTGCTCTACTTTCCATTTTTTACAAAGATCTACATTAAGACCGACAGGGAAATTCGGAAAATGATGCACAGCACTTTTACATGGAGAAATACAAAACGGAAACCTACATCTACTGACCACTGACCGAGGAAGGATCAAAATTTTTTGGTGCATATGAATGAAGATCGGACTTTTAATTTGAAAATGATATTCGAACTCGTCCGTATGCTTTAATTTCGAAGTCGAACATGTTTTCCAGTGAAAATCATTTAAACTCTGGCATACATAAAGCAGATAGAAGATGAATCTTGCTGAGTGTAGAACATTTGACAAACTACTTTGCTGATTGTAGAACATGTCAATTCTTACTACTTATTACGAAAACAGGAAGTGTAGCTGTGTTTATTATTACTACATACCGTGGCATTAGCTAAAGTATATTGTTTTGCACATCGGATAAGTAAAAGTAAGATAGTTGGTCCATTTTCAGGAGATAGAGGTTGGGAATGGAGGAAGTATGGGAAGAAAAAATAAAAATAGTTTGCTAAGTAGGTAAAAAGTTACATAAACATGGAGAAGTGGGAAAAGAAAGTAGGGGAAAGATGTGCAGAAGATGCGGAGAAACATTCATAATGGGAAAAAGACGCATCTGTGTATGAATATCTAAGCCAAGAGAAAATGCAACGCAAAGTGGCTACCTACTTTCTTTACTTCCTAGCCTAAAGGTGAATGTAGGTAAGGAAGCATATAATATTATAAGCTATCTACCGCAAAGAGTATTATGGTAACGGAGGAGAAGGAGAATTGGACTAATGTAATGTACTGTACTCTAATGGAATGGCATGTAATGCTGCATTATGTTACCTTATGATGCTATGGCAAGTAAAGCTAAGTAGACCATAAGCACACAGTTCCCTCGCTTTGCTTGCATCTATTATGCTCCTGCACCATATACAAAATAACACCCGGCAGTTTTACCTTTTTATACCGTGACAAACCCAAGCTAGGTATCTCCAGTGTATGTCGATAGAAATAAATTCGTTTATTTTCCCCAAATACTTGACACATAAGATATACTAAAATCTCCAATAAATATTGCGTAATACTCAATTTTTTATATAAATTGAACTTTTACCGTTCTAAGAATAGTCTAAACTGCACCTTACAACTTGTCCTCAAACAGATCGTTAACTGAATCAGTCACCTACTGTTTTAGTTACAAATTAAATTAAAGTTGATAATTAATTGTAGTACGTAGTAGCAAGATGCATCTAAATTAATATAAACCTTTTGTGATGAATTTAGAAAAGTACATTACGAATAGCATTTCGATGCGTAAGAATTATATTTAAAATTTCTGTTCTCTATTATGTGGATAGAAATACGTTATAGGTACTGTTGTATACAAACGCATTATATCTGTACTAGAATGTGGTATAACTTAACAACTGGTAGGAATACAGCATAATACTGTACACTGCTTAGAGTATAATACAAAAACAGATTCTCATATCTCATGAAAAATAGTGAAGATGTAGAATTACAGTTATAGGGGAATAAGTGAGCATGCTATGAATTGAGTAGGCTATCTATGTATGTAGAGCCAGAGAGTCTGCGGCTGGGTCATATAGTGTGGTAATATTCTATTTTACATTGTAAATCTTATATGATCTCTAGCTAGGAAGATCGTGCCTGTCCAACTAGGCCGGGTGGGTGAGTAAGGACGTTCCGTCTCTCATGCATGCGTACGTCTTCGTAGCTACATTACTTAAGTATAAGGAAGGAGCCGTGCTATGTCATATCTTTTTAGAAGCAGAGTCATCCAATGCTCGGGAAAGACCTGGCCAAAGCAAGTCAGGCGAAATAGATTGGTAGGATTTACCTAAAGGATATATTTCATATTAAGTCGTGATTACGGAATGAGACGAGGGAAACAAAGATCGTTTCTTCCTCTTCTTCTCAGACTGTACAGAATGGGACAGGTTGAGCACGGGGACGGATAATATAACGTGCTTAGCTAGATTTAACTCGACTGGAGAGGAAACCTCAACTCCAGCTCCAGGCCATAGGCAGGCAAGTTAATACATCCCTGTCCTGCCTAATGGAATACACACGAAAGAGATAATACTAAATATGTACAGAATAGCCTAGTTAATGCTCCCAACATTTTATATAATCAGCACATATGGGAAATGTAGGTAAAGTTCGGTTTCATCCTCTGCCTCCACTTCACTTCTCCATGAATATGAATTTCAATGAAGAGTGTCTTTCTCTGACTTGATTATTACTCTGCCGACCAAGAAATCGTCCTCATATTGTTCAGGCAATCCACCCAACTCAACTGGTGGAAGTTTGGATTTAAGGACTAGCTTGATGAACCTCCCGGGCATCTCCCATACACTTCTCTGAGAAAAATCCTTAATAAACAAAAGATTGTTTCCTGGCGAAGCACTATTTAAATGAGCAAAGGCACACTCAGGAATATTTAAGGCAAACTAATAAAATTCCCAATAAAGCTCAAGGGCTCATCATTTTCCAGTTAAGTTGGGAAAAGCTCGAGAAAGAAAAACATGGAACGCAGTAATGCCTTACTTAATATGGCTTATCTCGATAAAACTAACTAATTAAGGCAGTAGGATACTAAGGAATTATGGATTCCATTGTCTATAAAACATTTCATTCGTGAATGTCTACTTAACATAAACAAGGAAGGTAGAGGCCGGACTAAGCTACCCTCAGCATGCGCTTCATTAAACTCTTCAACAATCGAACAGGATTTTCTATTCTTTACTTCTATTAACCTTATATCTTCTAGCTCAATAAGAAACGAGGATACATTTAATGACTCTGTTGATCATGATGATATGTATGCAAATCCACTCTTATATGCCGTTGCCAGATGCAAATCTGATAATAACACGCTTTATGTACAAACTGGCAACGCAATATAAATATTGGGAATATTAATATCGCATTCATCTATCTAGGTTGCAATTTAACTAAAAATCATTCGAGTTAATTGTAGATCAACTGAACTTGATTGTAGCATGAGAATATCACCCTGTGAATGAGATTGACAACTCCGTGAGGATATTTTCTGTAAAAATTATGTCTAATGTTGAGAAGGCGATGGTACATTGGATCTTTAATGTTCTATAGGTAAATGCATGATAGTAATTTTGTTTGGAGGTTTTTATTATTAGTCTTAAAACCAAAGGGTTGGTGCTTAATGTTATACAATGTTATTATGAGTTTGTGTAGGTATTTGGGCTATTATATAAGTTTGGCATAAGAATAACGTGGTTGATGTAAAGGTGGAGGGTGGCAACCTTTTAAGTTTTATGAACCGTAGCGTAGGCCTTTATTTTACGACTCTCCTTACTTTACGCTCATTTTTGGTTCACTCTGATCTCTCTCTCTCAAAATTCTAAGTTTTACATCCTGTTACTACCCAAAATTTTGTCTAATTTTAAACCTGAGGGTTTATGGACTTTATGCTGGTTTCTGGAAATATATTCGAATTGAAACCAAGACTGAATAAAAATGCGTAACATGAACTTTGTAATGGATTTATTTAGATAGAATTTATTATAATTTCTAATTGTGCTATACAGATGAAAAGGTTGCCATTTATTGATCTTCAAATAAAAATATACAGCTAATGAAATAATGTAGGTTTACATAATATTTGAGTGCTCAATTCCTAATCGAGTGAGTACTGCATTAGAAATATTTGAAGTAGATCTGTGTTGTATGTTTTTTGCCGAGAGCCAAAGTTTGTGGTTTGGAGTAGTAGTAGTGTGAGTTTAACTGGTGCTCTCCTCCTTATATGAGCTGACAGTAACACGCTCGGATTAACATTCCAACACCATTATGATTTGTTATATGCTTTTTATATGCACATTTCATGTTTTTATTTATTTGAGTCTTTACGACAAGCGAAGGAAGGCCCCTCACTCGCTCTTCTGACTTTATTGTCTCTAATAAAGGTCCGTAAAAGAAGGAGGCTGTTTCTTAGTGCCCGTCTTTGAGATGTGAGTGAAGACAAACGGAGACTGACAATGAAAGGACACGTTTGTTGTGATAGTATTATGTCTGTACTTACTAAGGTGAGTCTCCTATTCATAGCCAACTCCTTCATTTCCCACTTTATTTCTTTTTATTACAGACAGGACCATAGAGCTAAAGGGGCATAAATACACTCATTTGCATCATGAACCTCTCCATTACGACAGAGTTATGCAATTCAAATCCTGGTTTATGTTTTGTCATTTAGAAGTACATCCGAGCTTGGCTCAGGACGCTATGCGTTGACTCTCAATGAATAACTAGGTATATCTGTGTGTGTGGCTTGACTTTGGCTTAGTGCCTCTGCCTCTCCAGTATTATATACTAAATCCTGCATCTATTTTATGCTTCTTTTCATTGCACCTCTTTATTTGATTCCATCCATCTGTTATGTATTTTGCTCTCGCTACTAAGTAATCCCATATCACAATACTAAGAAATACAACTTTCGAAATGCATTTAGCTATACAAATGAGCCAGTTGTATCGTTATTATTTTAATGTTAATATAACTGTAAGCCTTTTGTAGGTAATTTGCAGTAAAGTAGTTGAGTACGCAGTATCATGGCATGCCAAAAGCAAATTGTAACTTTTATGGGCCAACGGGGCGGAAACTCATACAGGCTTTACAGATATGTTTACAAATAGTTAATCCTGTTGTGCTACGTACTTTCGTGTATTTTCCTTCATTTCTCTGTGATAAAATATAGACAAGACACTCTGAATCAATTCGACGGGCTCAGCGAGACTCGGTTCAGTATTAGTCATTTAAGTGATGTGATGGAACGAGTTTAACTTAAACAAAGTTGGTAAATTGATTTGATTTGTTTTCAATTTCCCCCTGCAGTCCAAGTCAATATAGACTGGGGTTAGTAGTTACTAGTGGCTAGTAGGTAGTTCATATGTGGTGAAGTAATCGTCAGAAAAGTATGTTGGTAGGGTAAAGTATTTGTGCTAGGAAAACATATGGACCATTTCCCAATTTATGTAATAGGTAGCTAAGAGCCATCGCGTAGTGTACAGATGAGCCGAGTCCAGCTCCAGCGTTTGTATTATAGTTAAATTCTGAGTTGATTTGATTCTTTTTTGGTTTACTTTGAGGTAGAAGCTTTGAAAAAAGCTCTTTTGCTCAATTCGGTGCTTTGCCCGTTTAAATTAATTGAATAGCGTTTTCTATCGGACGGACCATTCAGTTTTAGTGAATTGAAGTTACTGAAACGAACAGGGAACAGCTTGCTTATATTTATGTACTATCTATATGCACTAGCTCTTATAGTGTTTATTTGGACTGGACTCATCTCGTGCCACGATGGTTTTACTACAACAACGCACTAGACTGGGATTTATCTAATAGTTCGTCTTGTGGTTGTTAAATTGAGCTGAATTGCTTTAGCTTAGCTTGTTTTTGATTTGGTTGTTCCAGTCTCCTCGCCAAAATTGCCTTCCTATTTTTCTATTGTCTTTGCTCCACTCTGTAGTTTTCCTCTGTAGTCCTATCTAGTCCTAGAGCTATAGAGTGAGGAGCAATACACATAAGTGCAGTGCACTTTCGGACGTTTACCGAGTTACCGGAACAAGTAAAAACAAAAGGATAATGTAACAACCGCAGCCAGTTAGCTATTTAATAGTGTAAACTCTGTGGTTTACCTTCCTTAAATACAGGACTGCTGTCTGCCATTACTTCACCCGAAACCATATCCTTCGGAGCGATATTTGCTATCGCTCTAACTGCCACATGCTCAACGTTTCCACTTTCCTTTAATTTTCAAAGAAATCATCTATAGTTCAGACCTAGCCTGTGACAGTTCATATCACATTCACCTAAACTCTATCGCTGTGCAGACAGGTACATCTTTTTATTCCACTGACTATTGTCTCACAACTTTCAACTTGCGTGAAATGAAAACTCAGTTGAAGTTGAACTCAATAAATAGTATATCACTATCGATTCGCTTTTGATGCATGGAGTTTATCACTAATGCAACAACAACAACGTAGATACAGATAGCTTTTCTATTTTCTATTTACTTTTATTGTGTACCCGACTGTTATAATGTTAGTGAATAATAAATAATATATATAGTCTCAAATGTAAATAGATCTCACTTACTCACTCATAGCCACAGTTATATCATATATCTCCCTAAATATAATGAAGCTTTGGTAAATTAAACCTTTTTGAGGATAAACATAATAAATATTTAGTAATTGAGTGTAAATGTTCATTAATTAAATAATTGTTATTACTTAGTAAGCGGTAAGATATGTCTAAAAAGTACCTGCAAAGTCTGTGTTGCAGAAACAGATTTTAAGTGAAGTTCTTTGCTAAAGAGAGTTGTAAGTGCAGAAAGTTAAAACATTTAAATCACGTGCAGAAAGGGAAGATGAAATGAAATATCGCTGGGACTGGAAAATTATTATTGCTACCATTATATCATACATTACATATCTTTCAGATCTTGAGCAGAGTGAAGCACACTCGTTTGTATTTAGTATGTGTTCATGTGTAGTAGGCCGAGAGGAATAAATGCTGTCTTATCTTGTGTTCAGACGAGGAATTGACGTGTTCATGCAAATTAGCAAGTCTTGGCAACAATACATGTGCAAGGTACGATCGACTACAGTAGCTTGGTTCAGACGGGGATACCACGCTCTACTATATGTAAAAACATAGTTGCAATCAACTATACTTGTGCCAGTACAGGTCTCCTCTCGGTCTCCCCTCGGTTTCCCCTCAACTATATTATTATTATTATTATTATTATGATAATTGACAGTTGCCTCTTTGTGGAGGTTTTTGGACTGCCAATTTCACTTTATTAAGCAATTGAATTGATAAATCGTCGATAAGAATACATAGCATTTATATAATTTGTATAATTTTTGTAAGTTTGATTTAACAGAAAGTTTAAAACATTTGATCATTGTTAACTACAGACATAATACAAGAGTAATCGCACATATTTTCTGTTTCTGGGTGTATACATTCTTTTTCTTGTAGGGTTAGTAGATATTCCTTTTAGTTGACTGCTGAAACTTATTATGGAGTTACTGTTTTTAATTATTTCCGGTACCGCACACCATTCTGCTTGCGACTGAATTTCGAAAGATCTTTTTTTGTAGCTGTTTACATTTCCTTCTAAGGCTATATAAGTTTTGGTGGAGATTCGTGTTTCTCTTGTGTAGAATTGGTTTGTATTAATGTAATCAAAAAAGTAGTCAGGACAATTTTGGCTTAAAATTAAGTATGCTAGCTTACAAAGTTCATATTTATATAAAAATAAGGGTAGTAACCATTTAAGTGTGGTTGTTAATTCTAGCTTTACGCTGTCATATTTTCTTAACCCTAATACATACCTACCTGCTCGTCGTATGACATTTTCTACAACCCCTAATCTGGTTTTATTAGCCGTGCCCCAAATTACACACATATATCTTAATACTGGTATTAGGTAGGCATTAATTACAGTTTTACGGTTTTCTAGTGATAACATATGTTTGATAGGATAAAGAGACATTAGAATATTATTACATTTCAGGACTCGACAATTGATGTCGTCATTCCATGTTAAATGTTTGTCTAAAATTAGCCCAAGTATTCGCAATTTATTTACCGGTTTAACTACTGTTTCACCTATTTTTAGACTTATTTCTGGTAACTTATCTAATACAGATTCTTTGGCAATTACTATAAGTTCAGTTTTATCAACATTTAAAGATAACTTATTATCTAACATCCAATTCTGAATTGACTCAATATCTTTTTTAAGTAACTCTAGTAGAGTTAATACACTATTTGGTGGACCAGAGATCACTATACAATTGTCATCTGCAAAAAGGAATGTTATTGAGTTTCTAACATGTAGAGGTAGATCATTAATCATGATTAGGAATAATAATGGACCAAGTACACTTCCTTGTGGAACTGAAGTGTATATGTTTTTAGTATCAGAACAGGTATTAGGACATTGAACATATTGAGATCAACCTTCTAGATACGATTTAAACCAAGTCGGATCAATATTATACCATCTAAGTTTTTGTAATAGTATTTCAGACACTACTTTATCGAACCCTTTGGCGATGTCCATTGTCAATAATATACTAATATTTCCATTACTTAAATTATTATACAGAATATCAGTTAAAGCTATCATAGCATAAGTAGTTGAGTGTTTAGGTCTGAAGCCGAATTGTTGAGTAGACAGAATATCATTTTCGATTATAAAATTAGTTAACTTTCCGTGTACACATTTTTCCTTAACCTTAAGTAATATCGATTGAATAGAGATAGGCCGTAAATGAGTAGGTTCAGTTGGCGACTTTAATCTTAGGAATTGGAATAACTCTAGATATTTTTAAACAATTAGGTACTGTGTTTTCAGATACACTTTGATTATATAAGTTACAAAGATGTTCTACGAAGGGAGAGGATTTAAGTAAAGTATTAATCATTATAGGAGATAAATTCTGAGAATCAAGTGTACATGACTGCTTTTTCTTAATACTTTTCCATGCTGATTGTATTTCATTCACAGTTATAATACTCAGATTAAAATTATCATTGACTGTAGTAAGATTGTGCGGACGCACTAGATTATTATTCACATTATTCGGTTCTGCGCAAATGGATACAAAGTAGTCGTTAATAACAGTAGCATTCAAGTCAATACAATCATTATGGTTCTTTTTGAGTGGTAAAAATTTATTTAGAGTATTGAAAACACCATTTTTTGTAATTTGTTCGTTAAGTTGGGTTTTAGTGTCCCTGTGTATCATACGCTTTAAGTCCCTATTATATTTATTGAGAATATCTTTGTTGTATATAGTGGAGTGCTGCTTAAATACTTTATAGGCTTTATCTCTCAGTTTCTTTAATTTGGCTGTTTCTAATGTGAGTACCTTTTTGACTGGTCTACAGGTAATAACTTTAGTTTTAATAGGTGCATATTTGTCAAGTAGTTTGAGGCAGTTATCTTTCAGAGACTCAAAGTTGTTGTCAAGTGTTTCCTTTGTTGACATGTCCATCGTATTTAATTCCTCTAAAAATGAAGGGTTATCTAAATTACTATAATTACGAAAGTGGATTTTTTTTCTTGGATATACTGGTTTTTCAAAACATAATTCTACATGTACAGACATGTGGTCAGAAAGGTGAGGTTCAACTATTGTCAATTTATTTACAGTATCAGCACTGTTTGTTATAAACAAGTCTAGAATATATTTGCCCCTCGTCGGTTTGTTTACTAGTTGTGTAAGAGAATTACTAATCAATATGTTTTCTAACTTAGCATAAGAGGACGGCGTTCGAAGATTGAAATCTCCATAAATAAAAGCATTTTTGTTTCCCGTTTTCAGTTCTGTGAATATAGTGTTAAGTGATTCAATGTCAAGATCTATTTGCGAAGATTTGTAATTTGGAACTCTGTATATACATACAACTATAAAAGATTTATAAAAATTATTTTGAACAGTGATAGCTGCATATTCTAAGTTAGTATTTTTAGTTAATTTATCATTATGAAAACAATATTCTTTAAATTTTAAGTTGTTACGAATGAAAATAGCCATACCACCGTGACCTTTAAACTGCCGATCAGCTCTGATTATATTATAACCGGTGTATAATGGTGATGTAATGCCCTCCTTCCAGAAAGTCTCCGTCATACAGCAGATATCCAAATCGTAGTCACTTAAATAATTTTTGACAAGGAAGATTTTTTTACGAATAGATTGAATGTTGAGATGGGCTGTTTTTAGGTTGTAGCATTTCCTTGTTAGATTTGAAGGGGATTTCGAAATAAAAAATTTTTACGATTAGGCTGGAAGGTATTTTTCTGTTCGACTAGAGAATTGTCCACGACTTTCCAGATCACACTGTCAACTAGAATTTCTTTATTTATGTAGTCTATTTTTGCTGAGAGATTTGATTGTAGAGATTCCCTTAGTTTATCCCGGAGAAGTTTATTGGCGATTCTAACACTTAATGGCGAGTCTTCATTTATAAATATGGGAATTTCTTTACTTCCAGGGGGCAGTTTTAGCAAGTGACGATTAGTTAGGATCAGGTCTCTATCATTTTCAAGCACTAGGATAACACGGATTAGTCTGGTCTTGTTTTTGGCATAGGGTGAAATTCGGTATATTTTGTCTATATTAATGCGGTCGAGTTTTAACTTAGTTTTAAGAATATATTGAACTTTTTGGCGAGTTTCTGTTTCAGTTTCATCTGCAGTGTCCGGGACTCCAACGATAATTAGATTTTTTTTTCGGAGTTCAATGTCGAGTCGCTGATTTTCACTTTCTAGTTGACAAACTTTTTTATGCAGTTGAGTTACTTGAGTTTTTAAGTCGGAGTTTTGTAGTGACAGTTCTTTCACATCGTTAACAATAGAGCCTAAGGAAGTAGTGATGGCTAAATTGGAGTCTTTTAGGGTTGCCATATCTGTTGTTAGTGTGGTATTCATAGTCTTCATCTGGTTTAGTATAGCATCTAATTT
>JABASH010003612.1:0-16033 GCA_019776445.1 Tomocerus maximus | reverse complement strand
GATACTGCAATAGCTTAAGTGATTCTGTTACAATGGAAGGCTTAGACATGAAGTCTGTCTAACAAATGGCAGTCGAACATTTTGCATTCGGTATTCGAACATTTGTTTTTGCATTCGAACATTCTGCATTCTGTATTCGAACAAATTGTTTTTGCATTCCACCAAACATTCGAACAAACGACTTTCGAAGAATTTGCCGCACACCATCAGTTTATAAGGACCTAAAATAAGCATAAATACTTGATACGTTCTGTGTCTCAAGTTAGTTAGGCATTGGCAACTCATTACTGTAGCACTTACACAATTCTTGTAATAAAGTAAGCATACAGAAAATGAGAACTAGGACTATCATTATACTCATTCACTCACTCCACCACATGCCTAATTCTTCCCGGAATTTACATCTTTGACGCACAATATTAGGGATACAATGACTGTTTTAATATCATCTCTTTTATTATTAATTTCTACATATTTTAAAGTGACTGTGAAAAGGAAATAATGGGGTTAATATTGGCGTTAGTAATGGTCACTGAAATAAATCATTCAATCAGCCAATATTATAATGTACCTTTACAATCAATGAAAATTGAGACGAGCTCTCTTTTGCTGACGAGGAAATTTGGTTTAAAGTTTAAAAATTGGGTCCTTTTCCTTTGTAATTATAGATACTCAAAGGCACATTTTGAACCTTGGTATGCCTTCACATGATTTTTTTCACTACAGATACCTTTTTTCTTGTCAGAACTATATCTTAGAAAAAAAATTACGGGGAGCTCTCTTTCTTTTCCAAGGCATCAGCTATTAAATGTGGTATGATGCAGTTATTATAACTGAGCATTATAAAGGCATTGGAAATGGAAAATTATGTATTTACATTAGTAACACTTAGCAATTCCATAGATAATGTGAATGTGTGATGTAACGCACATATTCATAAATAAATTACCCTGTTTACACCAGCCACATATACCTATATATGCATCTGCTGCATTCTGGTTGTGGTTTTACCCTCAAAGTGATTTGAAACTTTACCAGGTGAAGAGTAAAGATGATAGACGAGTTATAATAAGTCAAATTAGTAGCGATAGCAGAATGAATTGGAAAGATGAATGTAAGAATGAATGGATGAATGAATAGGAGTGGACTGACTTTACATGACACTAAATGACATGTAAAATGATATGAATGATCTTTATTTTACAAATGAAGATAATATTCACAGTGTTCAGGTAGCCACGGGTATAAGGACTAAAATGGTTATTGACTAAAATAACAGTTAAATAAAATCACAATTAGCAAAGAGCAGAGGCCAAAATAAAATATTAGCCTTTTCGGCTTATAACCGGCTAAAGGGGCCAACAGTTTGACTGAAGTTATAAAAAGTTGACGGAAACAGAACACTGAACAACCGCATCTCTCTGTCACAATTTTATATATTTTTGCAAATTTTAAGTCAGTCAGTTTTAAGCGTAAGTTCCTACATTCTAATACTCTATTGAGGTGATCTATCCTGCTTAAATTATGTGATGATGGTAATGTTACCATAAATATAAACGCTGTTTTGGTATGACACTAATCAGGTATGGGTAAATCAAACACCAATGCGATTTTGAGGTCTCTTCGGTAACAAAAATTATTGTCGCACTAAAAAATTCAGAAATTCAAAAATCGACTGGACTTTCAACTGTTCATTGCCATTAATTTTCTGTGAACCAACCTTAATGCTATTCGAACTTAACCAAGCATCCCCATCAATTTTGCTTTTAGATGACAGTTTGAAAGTGTATATCATTTATTGAATTCGTCAATTTGGGGTAGTTTTAATTGTGTACGAAATACATGTCTTTACTTTTTGTGCACAAAAGTTTATCTTATTCCCTAGCGGCCCTAGATTTTAGCCACAATTATCTATAACTATAATTTTGAACCATCTTTTGGAAGATGTGGTCTTTCATTTAGCTGATAACTGTACCATCTTAGTTATCTGGGTAGAGACATTTAGGGTGTTATGTTCGCATTCTAACCTCGGCAGATTATAATGTTCGTAAGTATATGTAACAATGACTTAGCATTTGTTCGTGGTGGGTTTTGTAAGCAAGTGTAATTAGATGACATGTCATGTTGAATTTTGCATATTTTAATGTAGTAATAGCATTTGAATCGAAACAGCATACTACAATAAAAAAGTAAGTAGAGCCTATTATAAATAATAAACGAAGGTTATATTACATTCTTTCTATCAAAACATTTTTATATCCTTTATAGCATTAATTCTGCCTACCATGAAGTAGTTGGTAAATGTCCAGCACTAGCATATAAGTAGTATGTAAAATATATGTTACTTTTAGTATAATAATGATTCACCATTGCCAATCAACACGTCACTATTTGTGTACCTGCCTAATATTATGGAATAAAAAATGGAATGAGAATTCATTTATTATATAGGCAAGGTTTCCTTTCAATGCAATACTATTAATACCAACTCAGTACAGGGTGTTAAACCTTAAATGTCCCCCTATAGATCTCAGCAACCAGAAGCAGCACAGTCAAATGATATATGTCGGTGTCAGACTGGGAGAGACGACAGACCGGGTGAGACTCCATCAGTACGAATAGGCATACCGGACGATATTTCGTTATAATGACATGATAATTACTAAACGCCTGCGATTATAGAGATGACACCAATACAGTCTATTAAAATTAGCCTAATGAGCTTAGATTTAAAATATTTTATGAATCAGACTTTCCATTCAAAAGATATTGCATAAAATCAACTTACACAGGTTTCGGGATTCATACAATATCTTTTGAATAGAAAGTCCGATCCATAAAATATTTTAAATCTAGGTTCAGTAAACTAAGCTGAATAGACTGTATTGGTATCATCTGTATAATCGTAGTCGTTTAGCAATTATCATTATCATGGAATTATAACGAAATATCGACTGGTGTGCCTAGTCCAACTGATGGAATCTCACCCAGTCTGAGGTCTCTCCCAGTCTGACGCCGACATATACACCATCCAAAGTTGCATTTATAAGTGATTAACACCGCTTGACATTAAAAAATAAAAAGTGAAAAACAATTTGTCATAACTGCCGCACCAGTGTATAAACATGAAAAATTGACCATTTCTGATTTGATGAAAATTGGTGGAAAATTCCTAAGGAAGGTTGTAAAAGTCTTTTGTGGTCAAGAAAATTCCAGAGCTTCTGCATGTCACATCAAATTTTAACAAGTTTTCCGTTTTTATTTTCAATAATTTTTCTGAACCACCCAACTTACATTGATCTTCACTAAACTTCCATCATTTATGTTAAGGAAAATGGCGTTTTAAATGATGTGTCTCATTTGGCTACGGTACTTCCGGTTTCAGAGGTCCTTATGCAATATTTTTTGGACCACGTAATGGCAAATGATGGTGATTATAGTTCTCTTATTAATATAACTTTAGACGGTCTTTCGATGGTGTTGATGGTGTATATCGCTTGGTTGTGCTACTTATGGTTGCTGAGATCCATTGGGGACATTTAAAGTCCAACACCCTGTACATGGTAAGTTAACTTACATACCTAAAAATATTGACTGGAACGTGAATTCTTATTGTAAATTGGGACATGTATTAAAATATTTATTTTTGTCTATATTATACTCTCAGGCTCGAATAGGAACATTAAATTGATACAAAAGAAGTTGATTTTCCCATCCCGACTTATCGGATTAGCATATTCATATACCAGTTTATACTTTACTGTAAGCGGTTTTACAGTATGTATTTCAAGACAACGTGTAGTGTAGCTAATATTATCTGCTTAATATGGATGGTAAGGCAATTCCATATACCAACTGTCAACTTTACCTAAATACTGGAGGAAAAATTCAGGATTCTGCTTCCTCGGTATATAAGCACCTACAGAAACAGAAACGGCAGAATATTTACCGTGTATTTTCAATTAAGTCGCCCCACCAGCTATTTTTAAAATGGATGTCAACCTCTGAATTATGGTATTAGAGAATTTGAGTTGATTTTGTTTTTGCAATTTTTGCAATTTGAGACCTTTAGATTCGTTAAATATGTATTAGTAGAATTACATTTATTTTATCCAGCAACTTAATCTAAACCTGCTAGTTATTCGTAAATTCGCTAGAAAGTCCTAGGATTGATAAGAGACTCGCGATTTATTTGAGAACATGATTTATTCGCAAAATCGATACGAACTCATGCAAGTTTTTAGAGATTTGTGAGTTATCAGAGATATGCGAGATATTTGAGATCGTCTAGTTAATTGAGAATATACGGTAAAGGAAATAAATATTCATGTCCAGATATATTATGATTTGATTTACTTATGCGTGCAGTTCAAAATTGGTTCCCTGTATACCGGTACTGCCAGATTATTTATTCAATAGTGTTATTACTTACTGATTGACTGTTTTTGTGAATAAGAAAAGAGAATAACCCTTGCATTTTACTCCACAGGGAAACATGTAATATATATACTATACCATAGCCTGTGTAGTCAAAAGTGCATTAAAGCATTAAAATTATAGGAGTAGAAATATTATGTGCATAAAGCATATCAGACTGCTATAATTACTGGAGAAATTACGAAGATATTCGACTGGCAAACGTAGCAGAACTCATTAGACGACAGTGACTACTTTATTGCATTGCAGGTGGAAGATGCGATTAATTCAAAATTTAATGGATCGTAAGACATATTGTAATGAAAGGTACCTAAATAGTCAAGACAGTTAAGAGTGATGTTGAGAGTGCAGTAAATCAATAATAGTTAAATTAGGATCGCGAATTAGACAAATATAAATTGATTCAATCAAACAAATGTATGATAGAGAAAATGTTTTATCAAAGTGCCATAAAATGTGGTAGAGGGTTGCTACAATTGTTGGGACGAAAATTTCAACGAAAAACTGAGACTAGACTGCTAAGTTGTTAGACATTGACAAATGAGGATCTTTCCTACTGTTTTTCTCCAAATATGCATATGCCACAAAAAGTGGAGTTGCGCTGCAGTGGTAATATGACTGTCAATGAATCTTTCTCCCAAAAATCTATAGCTAAGATTGTGTAAATCTTCAAGATGTGTCTGGGTCTCGTGGTTGATAATATATTTTTAATACTCGAGTAGTCATCAAATTCATAGTACATTATTACGGTTTTATGTTTTAATGCTTGAATGACTTGCTACTTTATTATGCATACGCAAAGTCAGCCGTCTACAATAGTGTTCCGTTTCAGTCTCTTTTTCCCCTTCCAACGAAACCTAAACAGGTATTACAAGGAGCCTTGTTAAGCCTGCTGTATAAATAATTTGTGTAATGTACTTAGTTTGGGTAGAAGGTAGAACCTTAGCTATAAGTCAGAGTCTCACTCTCGCACACACTACATAATCTGACTATTCAGCATCGGGTGTCTGAATCTGAAATTCTGAACTCCAACTGCGCAGATCACATTTTTGGTTACCATTATGAGAATGCACTAAGAACTAATTGTAAGCAACATATAAGTAGGCATCAGCTTTGTCAGTGAGTTTCCAAAGACCGAATCTAACAATAAAGTCTGAATATATTATGCTTTCCATGTCGTAGCATAGTACTGAAATATAAAATATATTTATCCAGCACATGCACCTTTGTAGATGTTTTTGCTAGCATTATGCAAAAATTTGGAAGATGTACAATGTCTAGTAAAGTTTGGTTAACGGACTGGTAAAATTTGAGATTTCCAGTTTGCTATAAATTATGTAGTCGTCGTTGACAGAACGAAAGAAAACTTCTCCAACCCGTTGGCCAATCTGTAATGCACTATATATTTAACCAAGTAATTTTTACAAAGGGAACCAAATGAGATTTTTAGGTGGGTGGAAATGTACACGCTGACAGGGCTGCATTTCACGTGTTATTAGACACAAGGTGCACAATTTTAGAGCTATACTGAGGTAAAAGCAAAACATAATTGGAAGACTGGTGAGGCTCCCTTGTATGGAAGTAATGCAGTGGTGCTGGTGATGTTCAAATTTTACATCAGAGGAGCTACCTAATTTCACTCTGTTCATCTTCACAAAAATAGACTTGTAAGCCCGGAGCACAATTCTAATAGACAGTATAAAGGCAGAACAATGAACAAAAGTATTACTACAGTCTTCTTACTTGTAATGCTATTAAATACTTTATAATTCATAATGAGACACTATGCTTCTTATAATGCACAATAAAACCAGGAGAATTCTCATTCATCATGCTTTATGGTTAGGACAAAATAGAAGGATTACATTTTCCATAATATAGTCTTATAACAAATAGTATGTCTTTTTTGCATGACGAAATAAAATACAAGTACCACTTTTAATAGAAACCACTTGTCTAGGCATCAGATGCAGAGAAATATTAGAACTTTATTAATTTTATCAGGAAGAATTGTAAAATCAAATTTAAAGGTCAACCAGAAAATCTTTTTGGGGCAACGCCAAATTATGTAAAAGAATTGGTGATTTCTACGCTTAAAAAATTGTTTTTGGGATTTTTAGGGATTCTTCGATTTTGGGAGGGGACACTGGCCCCTGGCCCTCCTGGCTACGGCTTTGTCCGTAATATCACTAATTTATTCATTAGATTTCGCTATGCTTTCCAGTTATGAAATGAGTAAAATATCTAATGAATCGTCCATTAGATGAAGGTGCATCAGGTGCATGTTGTCTACTTGTAACAGATAATTACGCACGCTGGAAAGAGTCTGAAAGGTAGAAAGGAGCGAGAACAGAAATTATTAAGCTGAGAAAATTTTATGATTCCAGAACCTTGATTGAGATGAACAGGTGCTATGCCATCATTTCCATAAAATGAAACATAAAATTACTCTATATATTTAATAGCTAACTTGGGAAATAAATGGAAACGAATTAAGATTACTCATAAACGTGTCAAACTTTATTTCTTTACTTCACGATTGGACTTAATTACGATCACATATAATCATTAATGAACACAGTTCCAATTCCCACTTTGATAAGAGTAAAGCCCAAAGACTTAATGACATGCATTTATACAATTAATGTAATCAGGAATACTTTTGTAATTCAATAGTATAGCAGCATCCTGCGGAATGTAAGATCTATAGTAATAGTAAAATATATTCTTATGTATATCTAAATAAGTATAATTATGTATGTTGTTAATGTACTAAATGTAAGAATGTAAACGTTAAATATTTTATTGGAAACCAAAGGCAATCCTAGACCAAACAAGGATTGATTTATGCATACCTTTACATTTAAGGGGCATCAAATCACAGAATATACTTTTTGAACTAGTAAACTAGTATAAGCAGTAATAAAGCTTCAAAATAACACAACAAAGTTCATTGGAATTAGCTTAGTCATAAAGTTTAGATAAAGCGAAATACAATGGAATCTAAACTAAACTTTAATAGCATTATTAGTGCTTC
Organism: Tomocerus maximus; assembly: GCA_019776445.1. Lineage (NCBI taxonomy): Eukaryota > Metazoa > Arthropoda > Collembola > Entomobryomorpha > Tomoceridae > Tomocerus > Tomocerus maximus. The sequence goes on along the minus strand of JABASH010003612.1, from coordinate 8,559 downwards.
ATGTCATTTTGAAACATTTAATTGTCCCCAGGGATAAATATTTCATTTGCACGCATAGAACGATGTAGAAAGATCATAGTTTGAAATATAGGAACATTAAAGATGGATAGTTTATGAAAAACTGTAAAATAGTCATTAAAAATGTAACGCCCAACTTCTGTTCGAAATATGAGCCTGCGGTTATATTATTAGTATTCCCATTAATACTCCATCATAATATTTTGTCCAATGCATCACCAATAATTCAAACTTCTGCTGCCTTAAAAACTTGCAGAACAATCAAGTGTTATTTAGTTTGATAATGCCAACTTAGTTGAGTAGCTATTTGCAGTAATGTTGCAACATATGAACGAAAAGCACTGAGTTTATGCTGAAAACAGTTAGTGTAATGCAACAGCAACTTTGCCATGAAAATACTGAAATCGTTTCCACGCTTTAGGGCGATTTGAACTATATATCTACGGTTTTGAAATGTCTTTCTCAACTGGAATTGAAGTTGTTACTTATCTGAGGGTATGTACAAAAGATTGTATTACAGAAACGGAAGATCTATTGGATATGCTAAAACTAATTCTTATATATACCTATGCATTTGGTTATGCAAATACTTATAGATCTCGTAGAAAGGAACAAAGGGATTCGTCACCTCCTCCTGCATGCCAATGACTCGCATTGGGACTCACAACAAATAAAGCACATCTTCGGTATCATTACTGATGACGTTTTGCGAACATGATTAGGTATTCATGTTGTTAAAACCGATCAAGCTCAAAGGCAATTGTGTGGTGCATCTATAAGATATACAATAAATTCTATTTATTTAGCAGCAATACATTCACTTGCTAATAACATATAAATTGTAGAAAACAAAAAAACTGCAATTAACAAAATATAAACTTTTATATTTTGTTATAAACAAAATAAGAAATAACTTTTAAACTGTATACTAACAGATTATTACTTAGGCATATATCGTTTCATTAATAAGAACCAGAAGGCAGTCTACCTATTCACTGGATGATCCTTCTACTATTTAATTAAACATTAGGAATTCTAGCTAATCAGAATTATATGTAGTTGATTTTATACTGACCATTTTATATATTGTATAGCACAGTAGGATAAATAAACTTATTAAAGACACTTAATATTATTGGAACCATTGCTGAGTTTGAGAGCCACCTCAGGAATGTCGCGTTTGTCAATACGCTGCTTGACTTCGGGCCAATGTTCTGGGTAGAATAGGAACTTTACCTGAACATCGAGTACGACGTGGTCAATGTGAGGAGCATACGATTTTATCTTGCTTACGCCAATGATCGAAACACTAATCATTTCAGTCAAATATTCTGATTGCCCGATTTTTAATATTTTTAAAGCAGTGCTTCTGGCCCAGTTGCGCCAAGCAATTGGTTTACTTTGAAGATCGCACACATCTTCAATCTGAGTTTTACTTTGTTCCGCTTCATCAATTGGAATGTTATTAGGATGACAGTTGACATTGTCGTGGACATACAACACTCCTCCAGTAAGTTTTAGGGCACAAATGGCAGTTTTCAAACTCGATGCAGACATAGGAAGGATCCCGAGATTAACACGATCAGCAACATTTTTGGGACAGGTCTAAGGACACATAGTATTAGTGAATAAACAGTACTTCAATAAACTTGTCACTTCTCAGAGTATAAAGTCGGCATGCCATAAACTATTTTTCGATGCCGCATGCAGTAAATGTCGTAAACTACCAAAGTATACAGCAATAGTACATATTAATTAAGTTTCTAATTTTAAACGAATGTCTTTTTATTTTAGTAATTATTCGAATAATTGTAAACCCTGAAAGTTTACATAAAATTGCTTATATTTAGTAAAATAATATTGTCCCTGACATTATTACAATCTCAGAATTGGTGACTAACGCAGTTTATTATCAACACAATTGAAAACAGCTGCTTATTCTGTCTAAAAATTAATGTGCGGCGTTTACGGCATGTGGCATTTACGGCACACTCGATACTCTGTCACTTCTCCACTTAACAAGAACATTTTAAAAGGCTTACATTGCTCAATATTTACCCAATAAAACAAAATTGCAACTGCTTGGAAATCATATCACACACGTAAATAATATAGTGGTTAAATGTGGGCTACAAGCAAGGTCAAATGTTCTATTCAAAATATTTTAATTGAATAGCAAGCATAGGCTAACGTGGTTTGGCAACAAATAATGTCTTTAGAATATTTAAAACACTTAAAAATCTGTAAACGTAAACTTTTAAAATGCTGATAGACCATTGTAAACCAATCCTGTTGTCTAGAGATCTAGACTCTAGACAATTACTAATGCACTAAATTTTACAAACCACTTTATCGGTTTATCCAAATGTTCAACGCTGCGATTTTACATATATTTAAAAATTAATATTTACCAACCTTTTTGTTATCCCCCACCAGAACAATGCACCGTTCTGAAACTTTGTTCGCCTTCAAGTTCAGTCTCAATGCTTCTACAGCGGCCGGGTTCCATTCACAAGCGTAAACTAAATCAGCCTGAAATCAATATAAAACGAATATTAAACTTTTTTAGCATTGCTACTAAACTCGCTTTCTTCTCTTCTTCGTAAACTATTGTAAATTAATTGTATTCTACCCGTTTGTATTTCTGTCAGAGGAAAAACAATGTAGGTTGTTAATTAAGTTTAGCAGTCGGCAACATCTAATAATATTTTCCTCGACTTCAAGTAGGAAACCTAAAAACTCGATAACAGCACCCAAGAGAGCGCAACTGTTACTGCAATTCAGGTCCAATTCAATCTTTAGTCTTGCCAAATATTATAAGTTCAAACATAAATTTAATGCAGATATTGTATCTCTCCAATTGCACTCTTCACAGCAAATAACAATTTACATACACCGTAGTAGTATACATACCATTTAGGGAAAACTTTGGCAAAGTGTTATATGTGCTTCCTTCCTACTTCTGTTTAGCTAATTTTTTATATGGTGGAAGCTTTTCTTTATTCGCATTCTACACTCTTCTCCAACTTTCACCAAGTACTTACTCTCCCAAGTATTCAATTCTGTTCCATGCCACCTTTTTTGCTGCTATGCTGCTATTGCTGCTGTTAGCTCAACTCTCATATTCCAATTTAATCATTCCGACGTTATGATATATCAACATCAACTGAACAAATCCATCTTATTTTATATTAAGACAAAACAATTTAGCAAAGTGGGCTTTAATTCAATTCCCATTTTCTTGATGTCTTAGCTAGGTCATAAAACTTTACTAAATGCATAACATATGCATTATGCACCGTGTAAAATGTACGAAAATCTTACGATGATTTTGGACAAATTATATGCAAAGTAACTCACCTTGGCGTTGACGAGAAATGGGAGGGTAAAGTAACCGATCCCAGTATACATGTCGACGATGGTCTCGCCTGTACAGTTGAATCTAGAAATTCGTTCCTTTTCGGAAACATTGCCGAAACTAAACATAACCTTTGTGACGTCCCACGTAAATCTACATTTTGATCAATAAAAAATTAGCCATAACAGATGAACATTTTGATTCGCTAATATCAAACAACTACATATGATTACAATAACTCCGACAAAATTTTCCACTGACAATAATATAAGTCAGTCGTCAGTATTATATTATTGCCCTAAATAACTAATTTGCTAGTTATATCTGATTTAATCGTTTTTAGTGAGTGAAACCCAAAAAGTAAAAATCTTATACCTTTCCACTACTATTGTAAGCTTGCTTTGATTAGCCTTGAGTTTACACTTTCTGGTTACAATTACAAAATATATTAATTCCCCTGATTTCGATTCCACATTTGTTAATTCTAAACATAACGTTGCTCATACTCCATGGGAGTACAGGGTCAACAAATCGTACAGAGAAACTGACAAATAATTATTTAAACTATTCTAGTAACAAAATTCTTACACAATCCCATGTTCTTTCTTCATGACTATATTGTACTGGCTGCCGTACAAGAATTCCACATTCGGCGAACGAAATTCATCGTCATTAGTTGGGCCCTTCCGGATTATTCCCTTACATCCTAAAAACTTACAAATATCTTCCCACAGAGAATCCCCTAAAAGTAAAAATAATAATATTTAAAGCCATTAATATAAAACAGGTGCTTATGGAAATATAAAATGCAATCATTTACGTAGAGAAGCCTTTTGCACAAATGTGCAAGTTAAAGAACTCATTCGACAACAGAAAACTCCACAAAAAATTCGACCCTACACTGCCTCTCACGTCATGTAAGTGCAAAAAAATCTACAATGATTTAAGAACTAAAAAGCCAACCAAGTCAAGCAAGTGTACGATAATATTATAGATACAAAATACAAAGCATAAACTCGGCTTGCTGTAAATTGTTTTTTATTGGCGATCTGTAAGTGCCGCATGGCATAAAATGAGTAAATACACCGTTTTAACAGCTACATAAGTAGCTGACACAACAGTAATTTACAGAATGGACAAATAAAAATCGTGCAAGTATTTACGGAAATTTCCAGGATTTACGGCCCATTTGATACCCTGGGTAGATACCATAAAGGTTGACTAATAATACCTATAATACATGAATAGAATATTAATAGATTAGTAATTAATAATTAATCTGTTTCATTTGGGCATGAGATCTTGAAAGTCAATCTCCTTAAAAATTACATGACAAATATACTGCGCAATAAAATGCAACTTAACTCCCTCCTAGTACCATAACCAAAAAGGTCAAAAGGACTGTAACATGAAGAATAAAAACCATAATATGGCCTCTCAAAGCCATAATTATAGCAAAATGTTTAATGTTAGCAACAAATTAGTGTTAGTGTCTTATCACAAACCAGAAAAATCCGAAAATTTGGTCCAGATCAAAATTCTCGGTGATTTAGTAGATTTTATGGCAGGAAAGAAGAATGTCGATGCTGTGAACATTGTGTAGTGGTGCAACCTTAGAGTATATAACATTGGTACTTGTATAGAGTCATTTCATAGAAACTAAAATAAAATGTTGAGAAAACTGAGCATTTAGGGTCACGTATGGATTTTCCGGGGAAATAAAAAGGAAATTGGGGCATGAGAGTAAAGGACGAGTAGTGCAATGCAAGTGCAAATCGTGAGGGGGCGAAATGAGTCTGTCAGTGAATGAAAGCAAAAGGAACATTCCAGAGAAATGGAAAAAATATCTATGTAAGTTCCGTTTGTTTCTGAGAAAATATATTCGAATGTTGAGAGAAGATATATATAAGAGATGAAGATAAAGTATAACATTTGGAGTAGTATTGCTGTCTGACTGTGTTAGATGGACACAGAGGAAGAAGTTAGGAGTTAATGATGAGTTTCCGGAGTCTACTGAATAGTAGTGAATGGTGCATTTCGCATTTCGCATATACACATTACACAGAGAGATAATTGAAAAACGTTGCGAGTGTCAATTAAGGACTTGAGCCGTTGCGGAGTATCATTCCATTAGGCGCCTACATCAAAGAGGAGATTTATAGCCGCTCTCTCTCATTACTTTTACATTCTCCCACCTCCATGGCATTCCACTGCATTTCACTTCCACTTTCATTTGTCTACCTGTCCGACTCCGTTTCTCAGTCACTGAATTTGCGAAACACTAAGTAGTATATATGGAGTCTGTAGCGTATATGCTCACTCAAAAGTGACATTTATAGACTATCATTGTCAATGCCACGAACGTACGCAGTGGTAGTACAATATGCAAAATATCTTTTGTGCCACGACAACGTTTTATTTTTAGGTTATACCAAAGTGCAGGGACATATAATAATGAATCTATCTGAACGTGCTGACTGTAAAATATCTTTATGTCGACACAGATGACTAGCTAACTTTGACAATTTTTTCTCCTGAGCACCTGTAATAGCTATCTAAACTTTTCAGTTATAACGTCCAGCAACTTTCCACTAAATTCGATAAAAGTTGAAAACAAAATTACCCAGGAGTGTACGAAGTATCCACTAAGGTATACAATGTTTGCACTGGCTAGACAGACAAAATGTTATGTACAGTCTTCTTCAAGTAGAAAAGTGCATTAGTGGTTGACCATGAAGTCACCAAAGTTTGAAAAGTTCACTTACATTAATATATTTGCGACGGTGAGCTACTGTGCCAGAGACTTGGCACACCGTCGTGCGTTGTGTCTCTTCCAATACCTGCTAGCTAACAATGGATTTCAAACCTGCTTTTCGGTAGATACATATCCTGTAGATCATGACGTAGGGGTTATGGCTCAGTTGCAACTGAGAATCCCTGAAAGCCCTCATTAATATTTTAAAATATGAAAAATTTAACATTTTGGCCATGGAGTTTGCAATTACTCCGGTAGCTCGGTCGCTAAACCCTTCCTTCAGTTCCTGCGTGTAACTATGTATCTACCCAGATTCTTTTATTCATATATTGTACCATATATAGTAGTAGTTCTACAAATACTACATACTAGAATATCTAACGAGATATTTCCTTTTCCCATGTCTAACCGAAAGAAATAAACTACAGACAGAGAGCACGGAAAAAAGAGAAAAGTACACAGACTCAACAAGCACGAGTTCAATGAATAGTTTCCACATTTTCCAGAGGACTAACTTTTAACCAAGGAATAGAATAAGCGACAGAGAATAATACGAACAATTGACTACAGAAGTCAAGCTGGATAAAAGAGGAAGAGTTCTACTGCCAAAGAAAGAAACACAAACCTGCTTGAATCCAACGTTCCGATCGAAATGCAAAAACCGGGAACAGCGCCAATGTACCCGGACCCACATTGGGAGCTAGCGTTAAGAGGTGAAATGTGTCAGGCACTTGCACTTCCAGGGGAAAACTCCACAAATTCTTTTGCTTCATATGCTCAATTATCATCGCTTTTAAATACTTACTGACTTTCATTTTGATGTTTTTCGTCACCTGCAAAACATATAAATCAGCAACACATTTAGATAAATTATGCAGATAATTACATTCCTTGTTCATCATTCAGCTTTTATATTCTTCATACTCCATCAAAATATTATACATAAGACTTGAAAATAGAAAAATTATTCTGCATTTACCCCATTTTAGCCTCGGCTAAAATTGCTATTTATTTGTATTATTAATTTGGATTAAATATTCCCTGCCCCGCAATTCTGCTACTAATTATGCAATAAACAATGGTTTTTCTGTGAATGTAGTCATATTTGTTGCAAGTAATACTTAAGGAAATTGAATAAATGATTCAGCTGTTGTAATAAATGGTGCATGATCTGATATAAACGAATGTAATGAATGTGACCAATTTAACATTTAGAGTTTCATTCAATTAGAAATGCTAAAACAAAACTTATACATTAAATCATCCAAAATTTTCCTCCAATGGTCAACGTGTTAAGAACATTCGATGTTCGATTGGTACAATGAATAAAATGCTAAATACTTATAAGGACAAATAGTAGTGTTAAATAAATTGACATCACAAGTGAGAGGACTTGCCTGTTTAGTTCAGGAACACTTAATGAATAAAACTATCTAATGGTCAAACGCAACGGTAAACAATTCGCCGGTCGATCTCCTGAAATATTATTGAACTCTGAACTCGTTCCAACCTCGCCCTTCTATATCCAACAAAAACATCCACATTTAAGATTACAATAGACAATAATTAATAACAGATTATTGTATACAATAATATTCTAGTATTTATAAAATGGATAGTCATTATTATTAACAGTATTTGCGTAACTGGGAAAATGACATTTCACCTACCACTTGCAGCTTATACTTGAGTAGACACTTAAAATAGAAACACGAACCGTAACAGACAGCTGATGACAGTTTTAGCTTTTTAGAGACACTAATTTAATTTACAATTATTTAAAACTCACAGCTGATAACAATGGTACTTGTCACTTGGATGAATAGCAAAAAACGGAACAACACCTTTTTCAGATTGGATTCTACTGCTTAGACAACTGTTAAATCTATATTAGTCAACAAACTCGTTTAACTTTAAACGAGCAGCTCAACGGAAGAGCACATCAAAAGAGAGTGCAAGAGGAAATCTTGGGAATTTTTGCAAATTGCATATCCGCTCAATGTCACGTAATCTCTCTAGGCAAAGCGCCAAATAAAAATTTCGCGGCTTTTTGTGTCTTCTTCCTTCTATCCTCCTCTCCTACGGTAGTTTAGAGAAATAAAAGATAACGCAGTCTTTAGGCATATGACGCATCACTCGACTCATCCTACTCATTTTCGCATACAATACAGACAATGTACTACTAGAACGGTTGTTATTGTTATTGTTAGTGCCGTTTTACCTTTTATTCGTTAAAAATTAACATAGTCAAAAAACCGTCATAATTATTGCAAATAATTCTATATTTAAATAAGTACAATTGCATAATGTAACATTAACCATTATAATATGACGCTATATTATTATAAGTCTGCTAATTACATTTTAAAAATAATTCATGCCGCGATGAATGTTATTTTAGTTTGCTATACTTAAGTCGATGTTTAAA
>JABASH010003611.1:0-16035 GCA_019776445.1 Tomocerus maximus | reverse complement strand
TAATTTCAACCAAACGAACATGGAATTTAGCACAGAGATCTTCTTTACTTAATAAATAACTTGAGAAGATAGGAATAGTATTTATATAGCACAGAAACATCAACACATCAGTTTATAACTATTCAAAGAAGATTCAGTCATACTTGCCGAAAGATTTGTATCGTAGTTGAATAGTTTTAATGAATGGAGCCAGAAAAATTAACAATAGGGGTACATAGCCGAGAGGAGAATGACTCCCGGGGGGCAATTGTACAGAATGGACATCAATATGCACGGAGCCAGAGGAATATTATGAAAGAAGCTCAATCAGATCAATTTGTACATCCGCGTAAGAAAGAGGAAGACAAAGAAGTGTATCCATTAAGGAGGAAATCGAGTGGGAGTATTGTTCACGGTGAGAATAGTAGAGAACGAGCGAGATCACATCCGGCTTCGTTTCGAGCTCGGATTAATTCCCTCTCTTCAGATAACCATGAAAATACTAAAGGAGACAATCGGATGAAGTTGCCGGAGAAAAAACCCAGTTCGAGCATTAGAGCCGGAAACGGGTCGACAGTTGAGCTTACGTTGCATGAATCTCGATCTCTACAGAATCTCTCTCACAACGGAGGCGGAGGAGATAAATGGCCCAAAGTAACCCGTCATATGTTATATAAAGAAGCAATTTATACTTGTGCTCATATGCTGGGAAAACCGAGTAAGAGATTTCCGAGCAATCAAGAGGAAATCACTATTTATGCTCATGAAACATTTAGCGTGGATGGAAAGGTTTGTTCAAAGCTTCTTGGCTTCGGTTTTCCTCCTACATAGCTTATTAGATTATATCATTTTCCTCCACAAATCAGTTTTCCAGGATTCTCTGCTCAGCAGTTGTGGGGTAGTCCAATTATATTTTATTATTCATTACAGGAACAAAAAGCAGTCAATGAACATGTCGAAAGTGAACCTTTTCCTTTCACCATCGTAAATGTTAAAGTCATTAAAGCCGACGGACTCCAAGCTAAAGATGCTAACAATCTTTCGGATCCTTACTGTATCGTAGCTCTTGAAACCGAAGATTCGGTGAGAAATATTGTTTTCTACAACATGCTTCACTTTTAATGGCTTTCCTCAATTGTGAAAAAATTAATGGATAAATAGACTGTGATATTTCAGCTGCATCAGAAACAATGGCAAACTATTAATATTGGATCTCCTCTCAAACCCAAGAAGTTCAAACATAAAAATGATCGTATCCGACCCAATGCCGAAAACAGATATGATCAGATCTACGAAAATATTCCAGACTACATTAAAACCTCTGTAATGATGCAAACTCTCAGTCCTAAATGGGAACAAAGGTTCCAATGTTTGGCTCTTCGCCCTGGTATTGACATTCTTGCTGTAGAGGTCAGAGAAAATTTTATTTAATCTCATTAAAGAAACCCTGAAAGAAACGGAGATTATCGGAGATTCCGGTCTAAATCTTATTAATACTTACAATTAGGTTTGGGATCATGATGGTCAAAGTAATGACGAACATGTTTTGAAAGCCATCAAAACCTTTAGGAGTAGTAACCCAAACGAAGATATTGACGAAGCTTTACAAAAAAATCAAATAAGTAACACAAAAAGTAAAAGAAAGCCTGACGATTTTCTGGGGAAAGTTACCATTAAGCTTACAGAGGTTAGGTTTTGAAAATTCTGTACCACGATTGCCAATATTACGTGTCAAATGTACACTATGCACATAGTTTATAAATTGTACAAATCTAGTTGTATTTATTTCATGATCAAATGTCACCTAGATTCCAGTCGAAGGCCTACAGGATTGGTTTAATCTGGAAGGCAAGGCTCATACTAAAGATAAATTGCCTCACGGAAAAATCAAACTTCAAATTTGGCTTGTTCATGCTTATCGGCATGGAAGACACTACGTAAGACAATAATGCTATATAATCGTATCACGCATGCTATCCCTTAATAATCAGAATTTACATACTTCTTTACACTTGAATTGTTACATGATAAAAGGAGGAAGTTGTAGAGCCAAAAGCAATGCTAGAGAAACTTTGGGATTTGGTATTAAAAGTGGAAAAATCAAAGTTCATTGGAGACGGTGAGTGGGACGGCACGATTCCCAAAGAAGCGACTTGTCTATTATTCCAATATGCTCTTCAAAATGGTATCAGTGAAGATAGCCAGGTGAATTTAAGTTTCCGAATTATTTTTCATGGTATACATTTACAGGACACTTTGGGCTGAGTTAATTGTGAGTGAGATTTGGTTGCATATGCATATTGAATATTAGAAATGTAGCATAAGATCTTTTAGTTTATGTAGTAGTAGCATAATATTATGGTGTTGCAGAGTGAAAGGGTAGAAGTATATAGGTAGCTAGTCCGCTTCACGCTTAGTACACAATGTTATATTATAAGCTGCTGGTTGTTACCGATCGTATTTTCAGCGGCAACTCAATTGAAAACAATATTTTCCAGAAACCGAAAGATTTTGTAAAATTTCATTAGTTGCTTTTAATGTTAACTTTTTTAATGCAAACTATTTAAAAGTGTAATTCATTTTATTGGTGATACACAACTTGATTGCATTAAAAAGAGTAATCCTTTGGTAAAAATTCGGTACAGACACCCGCCGTAGGTAAAAGAAGTTTCTACTACATTAGATACCTTTAGAATGCTTAGTCTAGCAACTCTGTCCTTCGGGGCAGAGATTTTGCTCTTTTTATTTCTCGAGGACGGAGGACTTAAGTGTCCTCTAATCAAACAAGTAAAAATACAGTCAATTAATCTGTAGATAGTCACAGGTTCGTTCACTCCCGGTCTTAAGTAAGCAAAGATACAGTAAAAGTGTCATGTAAAGTATGATTAGTTGCAAACTGCTTTTGGTCTATTCATAGCGTGGGGTTTTGCATTTTCTAGGGAATGATAAGATGGAACGCGTATGCTAAAGTCCATCTTGATGTAAATGGCTTGGGGAATAGATTAAATGAGCTCGATGATGTGGTGAAAAGGAACATCCGAAAAGAATCTGAAGGGAGAAAGTTGAGCAAAACGGGAAGTGATATTATATATAATGATATAGATGATGGGCAAGGTCATCGTTCTGCAATTGAAGCAACTATGTTAAAAACGGTCAAGGAAGATATTTGCCCAATTATCAGGAATCATTTGCATGAAACTGAAGATAGAGTACGAGAAGCTGTCAAATCTTTTAAGCATTGTCGAGAGATCCTGTCTGAACTTTCAGATTCACACACACTACAAACAATTATCTGGCTATTCGAGGCCGCGCTACGGATGGCTATCTTAGAATGGTACGAAATGAAATTTGCAGAGTTGGTCCAGATTTTCCCAGGGATGAAAAGACACCAATTAGTTACCTGTGTAGCTTTGGTACGCTACCTTACATACGAAATTAAATCATAAATTGCAAATCTTTTGTACATAATGGCTGTGATAGATAGAAAATGGGTTTAAAATTTGAATTATTTTGCAAAGGTTATTAACGAAGTTAATGAGGTGCTCTTTATTGGAACTAATAAATGGAGCCGTTTATTTTGGCTTGATGGTATGACAGAATATATGCCAATTGTCTATCACGAATTTCAGAAGATGATTATTCACGATGTAGAAGCTGTTTGCTGGACAATATTAGAATTGTACGATGATAGTCGTAAATTAAGAAAAATACTTATATCAAATACAGAAGACGAAAGAGATCTTTCTAGAGCTTTATTTGATTTATATGGATACACGCAAGAATTTGTACAAACCCAAGAGGAAATTTTTCAGTATGGTATGTTTTCGTAAGTAAATATGTATTTTGTCCTAGAATGGGCAAATGAATGAACCTTTATTTTGTGCTTACAATGAAAATTTTGGAAACATTGTAGAAAAACCAGATTATTACTACCTAAACTTGTATCATCGGTGGTTTCGACCGATTCTTGTGCTGTGGTTAGGATTTGCTCTAATTAGGGGTTCGGAAGTAATCAGCAAGGCAATCAATATTGACAATATTTTGGCTGAGGATCAATATGTAAAAACCAGTAGTTCTGCGATAGACACTGCGAATGTTTTTTACCAACTCCTGACTTTCTGGAAGAAATTAGCTTGGCCAGACATTCCTGAAAGCTATGTAGTTCTAAATTTCCTTCTTGAAGTTATTTGTTACTATACTGATTTATATGCCAACTTAAAGCACAAGAAAATGGACAACGAAGGATATTTTGACACTGTAGACCGCTTCGATATTTCGGATAGATTTTGCACTGCTCTCAATAACATCGAATACGTAAAAGTAATAGGGTACCCCTACTTGAGATTTACATGAAAACATGTACGACTAATATTGTCTAATAATTGATTTAATGCTTTGAAGGAGTACATGATGAAAATTCCAAATGAGATCATGTATCACCTACTGCATGAATTGAATGAAGTTTGTGGCATCACACATGAAACTGTTGCTGTACAAAAAAAGGTTGGATGATGTCATTTCCAAAACTCTGTTTAATGTCGAAATCCATTTCAAAGGTATCTTAGCCGGAGTTGGATGTCGTCTTCGTCCAGAGGTAAAACTATTCTGTTGCGGATGGTTGATAAAGACACAAATGTAGAATGTAGATACCAACAATTTGTTTCTTTTCTAGCTTCATGCCCGAGTACAGCAAGCGTTTGCGTTTCTAGAAACTATGAATAGCAATTATCTGGATGATGCTTTAGAACCACTATTAGAATATTTGGAAGAAAATATTCGTACTCTTCAGCAGTGCCTTATGGAGCAAAATTTTATCAGAATGCTGAAATTGTTTTGGCATGTAATATGCGAAGAANATAACTTATTTCGAAGGAAATGGTGCTGGCCTTCGGGAACATGATATTTATTGTAAACAATTCATTGACACTCTGGAGTTAATTAAATTCATGACAATGAAAACTAAAGTTCTAATTGAAACTTATTACGGGCAACGGGGCGACGAACAATTGGTAGGATGAGACACACTCAGACACTAAAGCCTATTAGATACCTCATAGAAAACTAAAATATAATGTGACGTTTATGAATCCTAGGTCATGAAAAGCTTGCCAAAATATGGCATCATTCGTATCCGATTGTCCTACTGGCAAGGAAAATTAAGTTGCGATGTCATTTCCGTGTCAGAGTTAATGGCAGGGGATGAAAGAAACTTTTGGAGTTTCTGCAAGAAAAATGAAGCTAATTGTGACCCCATTGTTGAACTTGAATTACTGCCAGAGTCTATTTTTCCTGGGGTACAGTACATGCAACAATTTTTACTGCTCCATCCGAAATACTTTCCGGTCATATGGAAATTGTATCTATTATTTGACTGTGTAAAATATGAGTTCTCTTGTATTTATACGTACAGGAAGAAAAGCATAAAACTACCGTAAAATGGAAAACTTTAAATCCTACATACGATGAGAAATTTCACTGGAGTGCCTCTGCTCATGACTGCGAAAAACCAAATGCCGTTTTAGTGCTTACAGTGAAAGATTACGATGTACTATCAAGAAATGATTTTCTGGGGGAAGCTATAGTACCTTTACGTGTGGTAATACTTGATACATTAAAATTCAACAAATGATTTGCTAAGCTATTAATTAGAATTAGACACTAATGATCTTTTTGGCTTGAATAGATTCCTGGGATATCAAAGCTGCCAGTAGCTCAACCTATGAACCTAAATCTTAGAGCAGTGGAACACAAACATTGCAATCCTGTCTTAATTGTCCTAAAATCTCGTGTTATGGATAGGGAAGCTCAAGGATTTTACACACAACAAGCCAGTAGAATTGTTAAACACAATGACAATAAGAAAAAATGAATCCTGAGCTCATCAGGATGCTGATCCATTTATGTACCCTATTGTTAATTTTTCTGAGCAATCTGAGTCCATTCATAGTTCTATGTAGAATTATTCGAAAGGCCAACAGAAATATTACAAATGAATTTCCAACCATTGTACACATGTCTAAACATCTACATAAGGTTAAAATATTTCCAACTATGCAAAGCACTAATAAAACCGATGATCCCAATTATAAAGATAACATCGATAGTAAATAATTAAATGTGTAGAATCAATATCTTTACTTATCCGATTCAGACATTATTGGAAAAGTTGTAAGACAAAAATTAGAATCGGAGTTTCTGGAAAAACCATCTATTCTTCCCACTCCTGTATCTTTCTTCAAACTTAGTTTTGATTTGGTAGCGAGCCTTCTTTCTCTTCATTGGATCACGGAGAGTTTTTACGTTTTGCTCTTGTTTACCGAAGGGAATATCCACTGTGTAACGTGTAGGCATCAAGTGGTTGTAATTAAGCACCTAAAATAATATAATTATGTCAGTAAGTGGTCCATATTATAAACCTTTTATAGGTACATAGATATTGTAAAAATAAGAAAGTTGAAACGTTGACTTACTCTAAAAAAGGGCTTTAACTTATTCCTCTTCTTAATTTTCTCTTTGCTCATTCGTTTTGTAATTTTTCTGGGGTATCGGTCGATACCGGCAACGATGGCGTGTCCATAGGGTCTATCAGACGTACCGTCATCATTGTTTTTTACAACAATAGCTTTTCTTCCGGCGTAGCGCCCATTTAGAATGAGCACTACTTTCCCTTGTTTCATAATCTTACCCATCTTGAGCTAAAAAAACGGAATATATAATACCATTTAATGCTGTTGACCGTGTAAACTAAACTAATGCCGACGGAGAAAGTGAAACAAATTCTTAAAACGCCAATTAATACAATAAAATTATAGTACTCGTGAATATTATTCGCAATCACACGCATATTTAACATCAACTTACGTCACTAATTTATTTAAGTGACAGTATCTGCGTTGAAATTATGAACCTAACCGTTTAATCAGGTTTTCGTAGTTTTATATGATATTTTGGTTTGTCACTAACAAAAAGTCATGCACACTGAATGTCTGAATAGGAAACATCAAAAAATACAATTTTCAATTTAAAAATTATTGTAACGGGTGATAATGCATACTAAAATCGTTACGACTGCTGTCTCGTTTCAGAAAATAAAACAGCAGACCGCATTCTGTTTCTCACTCCTTCAGCATTACTACACATTTTATGCAGTTTTTTCGCTACAGACAGTCGTTATAAATGTTTTTTACAAAATTATAAATAATGCATGAGGGACACATTGCAACTAAAACCATATCAAATTAGGAATACAGTTATTTTTGTCAAAATCTGAAATTTTAATCAACTTACCAGCCAAGATTTTATTGAAGCCGCAAATAACAACAGAACCGAATGAGTGCGTGATGGAGGATTGAAAGATTGGCAAAGCACATTGCCGAGTATTACTTCCAAATTGTCAGCAGGTGTCCTCCGTGACATTCAATATTTTTGTAGACCCAGCTGCTGAGGATATAGATGTCCCTACTGCACCACTTTGAAATTGCAAAGTAATGTCCGATTACCGCCAACTAAAATACCTATGATATAGATAAGCTCCTCTTTACTATAATTTAACTTATCCAAGTCAAAGTCACAAAAACATCATTTAGCACATCAGCACACAGATAACAGATAAACTGCCTGTTTACATAACCCCGTAGTAGATAACCGGACTTGGTACAAAACAGTTAGCTAAGATCTTTGGTAAAAATATAAAATATATTGGTTGACTGACTGACAAGCGACTCCGATCGAACTGTTATGCGAATAAAAGATCGTTGTCAAAATTTTGGCACCCATTTTACACAATATTGAAAAAAATATTGTTTGCTAGTTTGCTTCTGCCCTGTGTGTGAATGTATTGACAGCAAAAAACGTCAAGAAGTTCTGTTTTACATACATATCAACATATAGGTCAACTCACACAGTCACACATAGCTGAATTTGTACTACACATCTTAAGGTAATAATAATAATAATAATAATATACATTTATGAATGATTTATTATGATGTATTAATAATAAAACGAAAAATGTTCTAGAAAAGGGCTATGGATAATTTGGATAAAAATAAAAATGGTCATGTAACGAAGTGTGATAAGTTGAAGGTGTTAGTCTATTTGGTCCTTGATTTTAATGTTTGATGAATTCAGAATTATTTTCAGCTTTTATTTTAAGCTACATGAACTGTTCTAAATATAAGCAAAACCTTTTATGCCGTAGAAAGAAGGGAAAATTCATGCATATTTTCTGTTTCTAGTTAAAGGCGATATCAGGATCGAAAATGGACAGTAATCCAGACTCGGGTGGAACTATTGTGTCAACTATTCCTATTGATCATCCCAGGGAACACTTGGTAGAATTGCAATTTGCTAAAATTATGAAATTACACCTATATTATTAACATGCTTACAAAATCCCATTTTTGGATTAAAATAATATTTTGGCTTATAGATAAATACGGCAGTCAGCTTTCTATTAAACCCACGGGTACGCCCCACGACGTTATCTCAAAAACAAAAGTTCCTTAGAAAAAAAGGTCTAACGGAACAAGAGGTCGAGCTAGCTTGTCAGAAGGCAGGGGCGTACACAGACGAGCAAAATAATGTAATTGCTACATATTTGGTTTATCATAAACATTTGTCGCTTGTTATGCAGGTACTAATAATGTAACTAATGGGTGTAAATTTTGGTTGCAGAATGTTACTGGTATTTCAACCCGCCCATACTATGATACACCAAGGACTTCATTCTGGATAAAAGCTAAAGATGTAGCAAATATGGTTGCCCTTATTTCAATAGGGTCGTATAGTTTATACTCTTTCTGGAAGGTAATTTTCGCTAATTTGTAAAACGATGTGTTTTTTGATTTTTGGTATTTTTTCTATTTATTAGAATCCTAGAAATAAATACTAAAGTCTGTTTGTTTTTTATAGCGATACATAGCCCCAAGAGTATTTGGTACTCGATCTCGTCAAGAGCAGAACTATGAAAAATTACTGACCTCAATTACTAAGCTGAATGAAAATGTTGTTGAGTTGAAAGATTTAATAAAAGTAATGCAGCAAACTCAACAAGGGTTGCAGAAGTCCAAAAGTAATTACGAGCTTCTAGAAGTCAAGAATGAATTAACTGCTATCAAAAGCTTACTTTTAAGTCGAAATCAATTTCCGTCGTCTCCGGGAATTCCTTCTTGGCAGATGTTAGAGTCTGGAGAAGGAGAAAATTCCAATGAAAACTCTGATGAAAATTCTAGTCGAAGGAGGAAAAACAAATCTGAAAGAGAAAGAAGTAGGAAGGAAGAACTAGACATAAGTGAAGGTGCGACAGGTGCAACAATTAGAAAACATCCATCCGTCGATTCAAACAATGGTTTCCATTCCGGTAGTTCATGTGAAGTAGTCTTTGTGGGTAAAAATGATTCAGATCCAGACCACAGTGACGATTAATTATCTAATAATTAAGATATCCAGCTAACGAAGTAATTTTGTACTTGTAGTAGATATAAGTATGCGTGCGGGCGTGGTAAGGAAATTGTATACGGCTAATTCTGTTACATTTACATGTTCTATATAGTCTCGCATTTTTAATGTGTCAGCCGATAAATTGTTAGTGAAATTAAGTGTTATAACTTTGAAATCCTTGATTATAGTGCAATACAAAACAGCTAAACAATTATGGCAATAATAACTGACAAATAGTGGTATCAGAACGTTCATTTTTAAAGTCCTTAATCATTAATTGAAATGTTTTCTCAAGCCAGTTGAATGTGATTAATAGCTAGTTCAAGCAATGCATTCTAAGGTACCTATTGAGTTTGGTTATTATTGACAATGTCCATGAGTAAGAAAAGTTTTGTTCTGGTATATAAATATTTCTACCTTGCTGTGCTTATATTGTGCGCAAACTATTTAGTTCCTCTCGCTCTGTAAACTAGAGACAGAGATTATATAATATTACGACGAAATATCACTTTTACCATGTAAATTACTATCTATCACGCATAATACATTTTTAAAGCGTTTTCTACCTTGTGGAACTTCATTCCGGTAACTTTCACCTCACCAAAACAAAGGTGAAGTGAAAGTATCACAAGGGAAAGGAGAAATCTTATTAGTGTTGGAGTGAAAAAACAAACTTCGTTTGTGGTAAAACTCATTTCCTTTTAGCATTGCTCGATAGATTATGGTTCAATACTTTTACATCAGAGAAAGGATTTTCCTTGAGTGAAAGTTTTAGACTGTGTTACTGTGTTTTAGGAGAAAGCGTATCTTTCCTAGGTATGGATGGTACTGTGCACAATCTTTTTTAATGATTTAAAATTTAAGCACGACTTAAATTCATTTAGGGGAAATAATATCAGCTCAATAAACTTTCTATACTCAAATCACGTGCTTAAAAATAATTATTAACTAACTTACTGCAGTACAAGCAAAAAGCAGTACTTATTAACGATTACTTATCTTTTAAATGAGATTCGCCACATCATACATATACCTACCTGCTAGTCTGTACGTTACAATAAATAAATAATACCTAATGTTTGGTACGAGTGCTTAATGAACAAAAGCTATTGCTTTTCAAAACATATCATTTTTGATAGCAGTTATGTATGAAAATAGAAACATGAATTATGAACTTGAAGGGGTGAAATATGACAAGATAAAGTCATTGTCTGTATTACTCAACCCAGTTTGAATTTACATATTATGAGCTTTATTACATTACAGTTACTACATGTTGCATATTTAGTTCACTGCAAAATCATTGGATCATTCAAATCTGTCATTTACTTATTGATTCAACTATTCAACGAACCAATGTAACAATAATTTATTATGAGAGATTTTAATCTTTTTACATCCCGTTAAAAATGTCTGTACAGTTCATTTGCAGATACAAAGTATAAACAGTATACTTGTCCAGTCTCAAGATTTACGTCACCTACCTGACTCCTGGTACAATAATGTCATCACTCATCACATTAATAAAATTATTTATTATGTAACAATGTATCTATAGCCATTCCTTATTAAGTATGATAGTGTTATGTCATGGTTAATGCGCAGCAAATAACTAACAATTTGAAACTAACCCTTAAATTAAACTAACAAAAAGAGGAACATGAAACCCTTTCCAGGTATGAATTCCAAACTAGGACTTCCGCAAATAACCAATAATAATATTAAGATTCTCATTAATTTAGTACATTCGCTTAGCACGAAAATTGTGATATTCTGTTACATTGTTAAAGATTAGGTTTTACATGGTTTTACTGTATAACATAACCATTGTTATTGTAAAGGTGGTAAAGACAACAGACTACATCAATCTTGTTAATGAAACCAGAAGTTATCACTTAACATTATTTTTGTTGCTCATACACACGAGACAATAAAGAATGGAATGGAGTCTCTTTCTAAAACCAAATGTCATTGCATTTTTAAAGTTTGTTAAAATTATTATTATTGTGCATAGAGTAGTAAGTAAATTTTAGTCATGTTCATAGAAGTAGATAATAAATAAGGCTAACTTTATAACTTAACTAGTTGCTAAATGGTATGATGAAAAGATTATAACATTTGTGAATATGTGCTGTATTAACTTGGAAATAATATTATTAATTAATTTTCCCTAAACTTTCTTACTAAAGTTTTTTATCTGTATCCATGCTTAGCCAACATCATCCCGTCCGCGTTCTTGTGCTTCATAAAAATAAAGAATTGAACTTAGGGACGTAATTTTAATCTCTTTATTAATGTACAACGAAAAGACAATTCATCTACATCTTCAATTAGCATGAAAATAACAGTTAAACTGTTCATATTGCAGCGATATAGTAGTATGAGGGGACTGATTGTTAAAGTCATTGTCGCCAACGAACTGACAAACGATAAATATTTTGACGTCTCATCTCATCTCACAACGTAGGTAGTAGATATTTGGAATTTAGGAGAATAAAAAACCAAATTATAGTAGCACATATACGAATGCATGATTCGCAAAAAATACATATTATATATACAAAAAGATTTCAGAACTACTCCGTAAATTACAGACATATTAACTATAGCTCTTATTTTACCATTCATAAAAGTTACGTACACCTTCAATAGAAACAATAAAGGCTTCATTCATTTCTGATCGACTTAAGAATCGGTAAAACGATCGCTATATTATATGGGCTAATAATTAATATAATATATCCACCATGAATATTGAATCACGTCCATTATCAGCTAGCAATTTCAGTTCCATTGAATTTTCACTAATAGTAATACTACGAGACTGAAACAGCAGATTTGTGAAGATCTGAGTCAACATTCGTGATAACAATTTATTATTTAGTCATCGTCCAGAAGGTCCTCATCCAAATTTATATCCTATAAATCAATACAAAATTAGTTTTAGTATTTTATGCTGATTTGAAATTGAAATCAGTGATTTCAATTATTATTGTCCAAAATCCTGATCTCTTACTGCAACATCCATGTCCAATTGAATTCCTTCAAGCTCCAAATCTAGTTCAGGGTCCATGAAATCATCAGACAGTAGTGAACTGTAATTTTGGGTGGATACCGGAGCCGGGGCTTTCGGAGCTGGAATTTGGGTGGGTAGAATAGGCACTACTGGCGGTGGTGATACAGGTTTTGTTACTTGAGGAATAGGGTGGCTTTCAAACGGTGGTCGTTGTATTGGAACAGAAACGGGAGACGAATAAATAGGCTTTTCCTTCTCTGGAGCAAGAATACCATCGTCTTCTAAATCATCCCGAGGTACGTACCGGAACTGTCCTTCGGCTTCAGCACCTTTCATCTCTTGGATGGGATTTCTCTCATGGGTACCCTGTTTATGATAGTTTAAAAAAATAATTATATCGTTTCATTTTGTTTTGCTTTCCAAAATTTATTTAAATACCGGTATATTTGCATGGGCTGATGCCGGCAGTTGCGTTTTTCTTTCCTTTGAAACATATTGTTCTGCTTTCAACGTATCAACATAATCTGGAAATAAATTTTCATATTGAATTGGGTCAGCAAGGCTCTGGGCTGCTTTTTCGCTAAATTTTGCCAGTGAATCTTTCCAGAGAGAAACTATCCTTGGAACCTCACTAGGTAAATAAGTTCTGCAACAATACAAACAATTATAACATTGTAGTAGTGACAAATTAAGCCGTTTGTATTGTAACACAAACAACCGTGTACGTGCCCACACATTACCTTGCAAAAAATGCAGCTTCGGGGAGGCGGTCAGTGTTGATTAAAATATCCAAGCATTTTTCCAAGTTTCCCAGTAAGAAGTAGGAGGTAAAAGACACGTTATTTTTACCAGTTGCTTCTGCAGTTTGCGCTAATTTTGTCACCATTTCGGCATTACCTAATATAAAAACAACGTTTACTTTTACATAACAATCGTCAATCACCCGGTACACACAGTCGAATAACGAAAATAAAGAATTACCAGCAGATGTAGCCAATAAAAGCAGGCCACCCACATCTTGAGCTTTGTGTAAAGCATCCTGAGCTAAAGAAAACTGACATTTGTTGATGGCCAATTCAGATAATTGTTTCCACTTTTGTTCACTATCCGATTCTTGAGCTATCTGGTGGGCTACTTTCAAGTCTCCTAATTGCAATGCTAGGTCAAATCTATGTTCTGGATCCGAAGACACAGCTAGTGCTTGTTGCTTAAAACCCTATAAAGCGAAACATGCACATTATTGATCGTCTCACATCAATAGTTTCAATATGGCATCATCAGGGTATCATACATAATAAGAGCTCGCCAAAATAAAATTATACCTGTTTTTCTAAAAAGTGAGCAACACGAGTTCTCTGATCCTTGGGAATGGTTGGTAAGACTTTGTCGGCAGTTTCGAAATCTCGCCGCATTACAGCAGTTTGATACTCAAGAACAGAAACAAGAAGAGAATAAGAAACTACATTCAATTCCTTGTCCCCCAGATACAGTCGATTGTCTTTGGGAATGTACCCCAGTAAATACATAGTTCTGAAATGTTCAAGCAAATATTTTTGGTTTCAGTTACCTCAGATAAGAGTTCAAGTCTCTTATCAATTTACATTAACCTACATTTAACAGCATTTTAACAGCAATGATCATTACCTATCCAAATGGGAGACGGTTACAATTTCTCCGCCAACAAAGTAATTAAGTCTGTTGACGCTATTTGTGTATATAAAGCAATCTCCCACCCATATCCCGGTTTTTACTGTTTCTTGATGTTCTGCTATGACCTATCATTCATATGGGAGAATTATTAAAATACTATTGACATTCTGTGGCGCAAAACTATTCAACTTTAGACTGGACCAATTAGTACTTAAGGTACAAAATGTATCTGCTCTTACGTCAAATGCATCATCATAGCCATCTTCCGTAACACCATCTTTAGTTTCTCTTGCTTTAGTAACAGCTGCTTCATTGTACTTCAAAATGAAATAACTGTCTTCAGTGCCGATGCAGAGAAGTTCTCCATTTTCAGACCAGTATACTGCTCTCGGCGTTATTTCGATTCGCCGTACAAGTTCTTGCGTTTCCCAGTCATAAAAAGCAAGACCAGAAACTGACTTTACGCCAAGTAGAAAGCCCCCATAAATTCCTTTTGAATAAAAATTCCAGTTACATTGATTCATTGAGAGCAGGAATGCTAATATAGTATGTAATAAAACAGGGGCACTAACCTTCCGCTCCATATTCTGGCTTAAAAACCTTCTTCTCTTTAAAATTCTTGAAAAGCTTAACGCAAGACGTACTTTCTCTTATGGCATATTCAGAAGAGTCTTGAGCCCACACAAATTCTTGTGCTGGTCCGAAAGCTTTATTTCTTAGAGCCATGGCGGTATAAATTATGAACTCGCCGTCTCCGCATACGACCACAAACCTTTAATATAATTTGAGAGACCAAAACCAAGTTTGTACAAACTTTCACAAGTAATAACTTCAGCAAATTATTTACAACACCCGCTACCCGGCGTATCATCTGAAGCCATGCCGATAATAGTAACTTTGGACAACTAAATGTACTTACCGTCCATTAGGATTATGGGCTATTGTCTGAGGATATATTTCACAGCTTCCCATATCTTTAACAGCCAAAGGAAGTCGCTCCCCATCTTTAACTTCCGATCCATCAGGCAAGGCTTTCAAATTAGCTTGCTGGATTTCCGAGTGCTTAGCCCATACTATTTTACCACTTGTGTCCATCGATACTGCTGGCTCTTCCCTACCAGCCTAGAAGTAGATTAAAAATGTGAATGTAAATGTAAAGTAAAACCACTAATTTTACATTTTAGACATTATGTTAATTTATTAATACAGACCAAAAAGATCTCATCGGATTTCTAAACGCAAGGCCTTTTTGCAATTTACATCTCCCAGTCTAACTCGAATCAAAATCCTTCGTTTTAAACGCGTTTTACATCAAAATGAGAACTTTTCTTTCCTGATCGTAGAATTGTGCAAAAACTTACTTTGAACATGATACTCCCCTCATCGTAACCAACTGCGACATTATTAGAGCCTTTTAAACAAGCTATCGCCCAAACCCGTTCCAATCCATAATTGAGTGTGTTTTCCAATCGATAAGTATTTGCATGCCATAGTCTCACAGTTCCGTCCTCGGATCCAGTCAAAATAACTGGTAGTTCAGGATGAAATCCTACAGCTGACACATTGGAAGCATGGCCTTCTAATGTTTGCACACACGTCTTATTTTGGTAATCCCATATTTTAACTAGGCGGTCGTCTGCACCAGAAATCAAATATGGCTTGTCCCCACCATGGTAGTAATCCACGCAGTTCACGCCCTTTTCGTGACCCTCCAACGTGAAATTGGGTGTTGAAGAGCCCAGCTGCCATACCTGTTGTCATTATAATAAAATAAAAAATATGAAACAAATGCTTCATTATAACTGGGATTTAGTAGATGCTTTAGCGTACGTAATGCGTCTTTTGAACGACTCAATTTGAACGACAGCAAATTGAACGACACAATATGAACGACAAGTAAATTGAACGACACGTAAATTGGCCGACACGTAAATTGAACGACATGTAAA